>LOEQ01001881.1:0-45231 GCA_001685075.1 Bramus lutescens
TCCTTGTTCCTCAAGCTGTAAATCAGAGGGTTTATCATGGGGATAATGAGGAGGTAAAAGACTGATGTCATTTTGTCTTGATCTAGAGAGTAGGCAGAACTAGGTCTGAAATACATGAAGAGCATGGTCCCCTGGAAAATCCCAACTGCAGTCAGGTGGGAGGCACAGGTAGAGAAAGCCTTGAACCATCCCCCAGCAGAGCTGATCTTTAGCACAGATGAGATGATGTAGCAGTAAGAAATGAGGACCCCTGAGATGGTGCTCAGTTCAATGAAACCAAAAAGAGTGAATAATACCAGTTCATTGAGCTGTGTGTCAGAGCAGGAAAGAAGTAGGACAGGAGGTAAATCACAAAAGAAGTGATTAATCTGAGTAGAGCCACAGAAACATAAGCTGAATGCCAATGAGGTATGTATGAAGCCATCTATAGTTCCCAACAAATAAATTCCAGTTAAGAACTGATAACAAACTCTACTGGACATGTCCACAGCATACGTCAGAGGGTTGCTGATGGCTTTGTATCTATCAAAGGCCATCACTGCCAGAAGCATGCACTCAACATCTATAAAAATAGAGACAATCAAGAGTTGGAGAAAACAGCCAACAAAAGAAATTGAATTTTCTCCAAGAAGGTCTACCAGCATCTTGGGGCCAACTGCAGTGGAATAGCAGAGGTCAGACAAAGAGAGATGGCTGAGGAAGAAGTACATCGGTGTGTGAAGCTGAGGATCTGTTCTGATTAATGTGATCATTCCTAGATTTGTCAGAAGAATAGTAAGGTAAACAATCAGAAATACTACGAACAAAGTTACTTTCATTTCAGGCTTGTTGGTAATTCCCAACAGAAGAAATTCAGGTGCAGATGAGCAGTTTCTCTTGTCCATTCTTCTTTGTGTATGATCTAAATAGTTACAAAACTTATTAACATAATGGCTTTTAAAGGTTTTTTTGGATACATAATACAGAAAATATTCATATTCATAGGCATGCACCAAGTGCACAAGCACACTAAGAACGCAGCTAACATAAAATGCAGTAGGAATATAGCATGATTATAGAAAAGTCATCATAGAGGAGAATCATTACATTGACTTTTACATCCATGTCTATATCCATCTATCTACTTATATATATATATATATATATACACACGTATATATACCTATCTATTTATCTGTCTACTTATCTACCTATCTATCAATTTATATTTTTAGGACATGATCTATATGACTTGTCTTTATCCCCATCATTCATTATTCAGTAAAATGTCTGAATAAAAAATGCTCATTTATAATCTCACATAGTGTGAAAAAATGACAAATTACAGATAAATCATAACATAAGATATATTTTATATAGTCTGTTATAGTCATAAGTATCATTATAATTTTATATTTTTCATTATAAATTTTATACATATCTATTCATATTAGCATACAGTAGATTAAGAGAGTCAGGGTACTATTTCAGTTTCTTAAGTGTTTACATAAATATGTAAAACAATTTCTTAATACCTATCACTCATCACTAACTACTGCCTTTCTAACTGCTTTTATTTACTTAAATATGCCAGATGACAAAAACCTTTAACAAATAAACTAGAACTTGCAAGAAGTGGCAACAGTTGCTTACAACAAATATTTTTGCATAATTTAACTCATAACTTTAAGATATATAAGCAAATGTGAAGTAATTAGCAAAATTGTGCAAATAAAATTCTTATGTATTTAGTGTTTACATGAGTAGTTCTGTGTAACATTTTGGTTATTTTTGTGCTTTATTATTTTTATACAAAAAGGGGATGGAGGAGAGAAAAAGAGGGCAGGTGGAAAGAGAATGAATCATAGAATAACAGTTTAAAGAGAAGCTTGATATTCTTTATATAGAACAAATAAAGAAACAAATTCTTAAACATATAATAATAAAGTGTTGCCTGTAGATACTAAGTAGAATTTACATAAATACCTAAGCAGTAATAAAGCTACTTATTTATTCTTTCTTGAACTTTAGTTCATGTCCAGGGAAGACTATAATTTTTTTTTGTATTTTTACAAATAACCACCCACCTGTGACAAGAGAGTCTTCCTATCCTTACTGTTGTACTTTAAAATAAGTTCATCACATTTATTTTCATCTGAGACTGTTGAGATTTAACTCTCCTGGGGCTCTGACTCTTCTGAGTTATTCCAATGTGATTAATTAATTACACTCATCTCTCAGTGTTTTTCTTCGGAATATGCAACCAACACACTATAGTTAACATATTCACTGCTTATCCTTTCCTCCATTTTTAGAGTGACAGATTAATGCTGATAGACATTTTTTTAGGGATTTTAGTGAAATCATCCATTCAATGAAACTGAAATTGAACTTTATGTAATGGTGTCTACATTCTTCCTTATTTTTTTCGTTTCTTCCATGTCCAAGGCAATTTCATCCATAACCTATTTAAAAATGTGCTAATGTGAACTGCGAAAATAGGAACATTCCCACCTCTTTCTTCCTCCCTTCAAGCATTATTTCCATGTATCTCCTTCATTCTCTTTAAAAGTAATGGCCTGTTTTCTTTTAATTATTGTTACACACAGGAACACATGTGAACACACATGCACCTGCATGTGCACATGTGTGAGAGCCCACAGTTTTGGACCAATTCCATTTTGACTAAAGGTCCGAGAATTCAAACCTATTCTTGCTCCTCAAGGACAGATAACAGGATATTTGGCCAACAGTGTGGCTACTGGATGTCTTGCTACTCAAAGATCAAACAACAGGATGTTTGACTTAGGATATGGTTACTAGGTGTTTTGAGATGTAAAGAGTTAATTAAGCTTGTTTCTTCCTTGGATTATGGGAAGGAGTCTTTTGCCTTCCCCTTTTAATTGGGGTACATAAGGACTATGAGTAATAAACCTGAGGGGGTTACAGTATTCCCTGGAAGCCCTTCCAACTCTATCTTCTGTCTCTTATCTATTTCTTTCCTCATTCCTCACTCCCCTTTTCAGGAACATGTAAACAAGTTGGCCAGTCCAACACAAAAGCATGCTTGAATACAGAAATTGCACCTGCTCTGTCTGTGTACCATTATTTGTATGCCTCCGTTTTCAGGACTAAATATTTGGCACAGGGTAGCTAATTGTGTATTCTTTCCTGAGGAACACTAATTTTTCCACTCTCAGGATTCTTTGTTTGTTTGTTTGTTGTCCAAGGTTTCTGTCCTGTCCAGTTCTGACAGTTGTTAAGTCCCAAAGAAATCACACAGAGGTCTATATTACCTATAAACTGATTGGCCCATTAGCTCAGGCTTCTATTAACTCTTATAACTTGTATTAGCCCATTATTCTTGTCTATGTTAGCTACGTGGCTTGGTACATTTTTCAGTATGGCAGTCACATCTTGCTTGCTCTGTGGCTGGATCAGGAGTACAGACTAGGACTTCCTTCTTCCCAGAATTCTCCTGTTCTCATTGACCCACCTCTACTTCCTGTCTGGTTGTCCTGCCTATACTTTCTGCCTGGCTACTGGCCAATCAGCATTTATTTAAAGTATAATTGACAGAATACAGACCATTGCCCCATACCATTTGTTTGTTTTCATATTTTGTTTTTTCGAGATAGGATTTCTCTGTAGCTTTGGAGCTTGTCTTGCAACTTGCACTGTTGACCAGACTGGCCTCGAACTCATAGACATCTACTTATCTCTGTCTCCCAAGTATTCTTTAGTTACATGTATTTCTTTGTTTAGTGATGATGCCTCTTGTGATTTCCCCTGTCAATATTTATATATCTACTGGTGTATTCCTTGTTCAGGTCATGTCCATCCTGTCATGTCAGTGACATTTTATGAATATAGGTCCTGACATTTCTAGGAGATCCAATGACAAAGACAAATCCTTTTTTCTTTTGACTTTTACAAACTTTCCACCCCTCTTTCACAATGGTTTCTGAGTCTGAGGTACAGGAGATGTATTGTGGTTGATTCAGTTGAAGTAAGCCTACATAGTTCTCCATTTTGATTTTTTATAATTTTCTATAATTGTCTCTGCTACAAAGATAATTTACCTTTTAAAAATCATTTGTCTGATTTTTACTCGTAATGTTCTCTGTCCAAGAAACCAAGCATTTTGATTGGTTGTAATAGTATCAAAGAGTTCCACAATATCCTGGATTGGTTTATTTATTTAGGAATAAACTCACAGTAAGGATAGCAATCTGTAGTCTTCTGCACAAGCTGGGAACTTGAACTGAATCCAGCAGAAGAAGGGGCACACTTTCCATCTGTACTTTTAGTACATGAGACCGTACCCAAAATGGGCCAGTATCTTAAAAACTGTTGACAGAAGGAGTTCCCACAACAGTCAGTAGTCCTTTTCCAGTGCTGATGGTATAAGAAAACCCTACAGTGTGCATAATCATTGTTCACTGTGGAAACCTGAAAAACAGTGAGTATCATGCACAAACATGAAGAGTGCATCCATAGATATACTCACACAAGAATAAAAGTACCATACACACAAGCCTGTATCAGTATCTTCTTTGACTCCAGTTTCCTTTCATAGGGACACCCAGAGCAATGGATAACATCATTTATATTCTGAAGGGGTTGTATCATACCTTCTACCAAACAGCCTCCCATATGTCAATATCCTCTGGAATGCTGGCCAAGCACAAACATAAGTGTTTCCATAAGCTTTAGTTGTCTAAGAATACAGTTAAATTGAAAGCCAATTGCTAATATCATATTTTATTGAGGAAATAAATAAAGAAGGCCATTTCTCTCCCCTCACCAGAAGAACATTACCAGTGAGCATGATATATCATTTTTAAAGAATAATCACTTCAATGTGGAAAAAATTGCACAGCATCACTAATTGACCAACCTTTGTATTTGAGCAATATATCAGAGGAAAAGAAGTGACATTACATGGAAAATAACAAATTATCATTTAGATCTCCAGAAATTAAATTGATGGTTTCTATTTCTACTATTCACTATTTCCATATTATTCCCAAAGAAAATAATTGTAGTCCACTATTTGGACATAAAGAAATTTATTCATCTGGTTCAATATTTTTGATACAATAATGGGATATCAAAATATTGGAATATCAATTTGTAGATAGATTATAGTGCACAAAAATCTAAAAACACTTTATATTTATTTCCTATGCCTTGTAAAATAAGATTAGAGTAGACTGTGAGCATATCACATATGTCCAAATGAATCATAACATTTCATTCTTCATAACATTTCATATTCAGCAACAAGAATGAAGGACAAACTCATATGTACAAACAGGATTTTAAGGTCAATGCCCTAAGTGTATTTAGTGATTTGACACTTCTACTGTCTTTATGATACATATAAGAGATGCTATTTTAGAAATTAAGTGTGGAAGGAAACAATGAGAGGAAATAATTGAAGAAATAAAAAGAGTGATTTTAGGTACAACAAACTATGTAATATTCTGTCTGATTAGAACAGCATCTGTCAGAGTTTCCATGTCAGGCTTTAATTCCCTAAAGTATTACACCAAGCAATATATTTCTCAATATAACAAATTCAAAAGATGATTTCATAAGTCATGTATGTTTTGTTTTACAGCTTGAAGTCTTCACTTATTCCACAATCATTGTATTGTCTAATTTTGACTGCCAGTTTGGCGGCTTTGAAATCAAGTAAAATTAAGCAGCCAGGTTTATCTGCAGGAGATAGTTTCAGTAATAGCATGTGAAGTATGAAAGCTTATCCTAAATTTGGAACATACATTCTGGTGACAGCCCACCTAAAATGGTAATGATGAAGGTAGATATATGTCTGATTGCTCTTACTTCTACAGGCAAGTTCATCTATCTGGTTCCTGAGGCATTCCTTCACTGGCAACCAAACCTGCTTCTTCAGATTCAAATGGAGAATGAAGAGCAGCTGAATCATTCAGCTGTGCAGATTAAACAAATACCAGATACTTTCAGTCAGACACACCCATTGTTGAACTAGTTGCACCACAACCTGTATGTCAGTATAATAATTCCCTTTTGGAATAAATACATGCATACATAGATACATACATACATACGTTCTCTCTGTCATTTTCCTCTTCCTCTAAGGAAGTCTGTCTAACTAATGCAATTATTTTAACAGATAAATGGCGACACCTATATGGATACAAGTATCGTTTGCATGCCATGATAAAGTAGTATGTAGACTATGGGTTATTTCCATGAATACAACATCTTCTAAGTTAGTGGCGATCACTTGCCACACCATTTGTTATTTTAATGTATTCCTCTGAATGATTTCTGCCAAGAGTGCCAATTGTCTCCACATCTTTCTGACTTTTTCTCAGAAAATGGCATACTTGAGGTCAAGGTCACTTTTCAGATGTAGATCACAGTTCTGGAAGATGGTAATCTGAAGTCAGTGATCTGCAAATGGTGTCGGAAGAAAGCCCAGAATTTGCTTCATAGATTTACCATTTCTTAGTGTCCTCATTTGGTATGAAACACCAAGAGTCTCTGAATTTATAGAGGAGCACAGGTTTCTTCACTGGAGTTTACCTTTATGATGTTTATCACTTCCCACAGTTCTTGCATACTAATATCATAGTTAAGTGTATTGATTGTCAACACAGGGGATTTAATGTGAGTTTTGATTTAAAAATCATATTAAAGGTTAATAGTCTAATGGAAGCAAGGAGTCCTTCACTACTAATTATTAATTCATCACAGTTTTTAAAGATTCTACCCTGATATCTCTTTTTAAATGAGAGTACTGTATATTATGAAAGTCAATAAATAAGTAGGACACATATGTTGGTCTCAAATTGTTTCTTATTATTAGACTTCAGCACAAATACTTAGTATATTAAAATTGATATTATCAATTTTGTTTTGTGCAGTATAAAACCAATAGACATGATACATTTCTGTGTATTCAATAAATTCCCTTAAAGCCACATTTTATTTCTGAGCCTGCTCAAGGCTTCTTTTACGTCCTTGTTCCTCAAGCTGTAAATCAGAGGGTTTATCATGGGGATAATGAGGAGGTAAAAGACTGATGTCATTTTGTCTTGATCTAGAGAGTAGGCAGAACTAGGTCTGAAATACATGAAGAGCATGGTCCCCTGGAAAATCCCAACTGCAGTCAGGTGGGAGGCACAGGTAGAGAAAGCCTTGGAACGACCCCCAGCAGAGCTGATCTTTAAGACTGAGGAGATGATGTAACAGTAGGAGATAAGGACCCCTGAGATGGTGCTCAGTTCAATGAAACCAAAAAGAGTGAACAATACTAGTTCATTGACCTGTGTATCAGAACAGGAAAGCAATAAAACAGCAGGAAAATCACAGAAGAATTGATTAATGTATGTAGAGCCACAGAAACATAAGCTGAATGCCAATGAGGTATGTATCAAGCCGTCTATTGTTCCCAACAAATAAATTCCAGTTAAGAACTGATAACAAACTCTACTGGACATGTCCACAGCATACGTCAGAGGGTTGCTGATGGCTTTGTATCTATCAAAGGCCATCACTGCCAGAAGCATGCACTCAACATCTATAAAGATACATACTAATAAGAATTGCAGGAAGCAGGCTACGAAGGAGATTGGATTATTCTCTGCAATAAGGTCCAACAGCATCTTTGGTCCCACTGCGGTGGAATAGGATAAGTCAGAGAAGGCAAGGTGGCTGAGGAAGAAGTACATTGGTGTGTGAAGCTGGGAATCCATTCTGATCAAAATGATCATTCCAACATTTGACAGCAGAATAATAAGATAAACAACAAGAAACACAACAAATAAAACCCCTTTCATGTCAGGGTTACTGGAAATTCCCAGGAGAAAAAAGTCAGGTAATAAAGAGCAGTTTTCCGCATCCATTCTTCTTTTTTCATGGTCTAAATGATTATAAAAATTTTCAGTGTCATGTTATATTGGGCTTTTCATTTCTCAATATGTTACTGTATAATAAATTCAGGAAAATGTAATATAATTGCTAGATTGCATGATATGTTGAAATTTTTGTGCATGAAGTACAATAATGAAACTGATTCAGTACATGGTACTTTTAAAATAGCTTTTTCGTCAACAAAATAAATCCTTCTAAAGTAGGTACATAATTAACATTCATGTAAATATATACATATATTTCATTTTCATTCTGATTTGTCTAGAACTCTGACACTCAGTTTTAGGCAATGTATTTGAAATAAATAGAATCTTACCCAGAATTAATATAATAGAAAGAGAATATTTAATGACTCAGAAAGTCATACAGAACAACTCATCACTTAATCAAAGCATCCTTGTCATTATATTTGCTACCTTCATTACTCTCTTTGTTACAAGTTAGTTATGAAACAAAATCAACTTTTCAGAGCGTCATAAAAGAAAATTATTTTGGAATTGTGTTATGATTCTAATTATTTGCTTAATATTTAAGCATGATCAGCCACTCCCTTTTACTGCAACACCAACTTTTCCAACTTTTCAAATCCTATATAAGTCAAATAAAAGTGAGAGAATATACTAAACGCTCACTAGAGCATGTCCCTGATTATCAGGATACAGATTTTTTGACACTACAGAATCAGAATAATCTATGTGCTTTTCATTCCTCAACTGACTTTCTCATGTGTTCAATAAAAGCAAAATTTTATTTTTATTCTGTCTTAACACATAAGCGTACCTGAAATAAGGCAGTCTTGTCCTTTCTCTGGTGCAGATGGACCAGGTTGATCACATTTATTTTCAATATGACTATTGGGATTAAATTCTCTTGAGGTTCTTCCTTCCCATCCTCATATAACCCTAACATGAATAAATGGTTTCTGGGCTCAGGAGGTTTTTTTCCTGGGCATCCTGAGACAATCGTCCCTATGGCTGTTATTTCAACTCCTTACCCTTCAATCAATTTGGTAATTTATGCTGACCAGAATTTTTAGTAAAATGTGACACATAATAAAACTAAAATGGACCTTTTATTAGCAATTTCCATATTCTTTATTATTTATCACAACTTGTCTATTTCTTAGACTACTTCCACAAAATTCAATTTTGAAAAATTAAAAATCTTATAGACTCTACTTATTTGATTTCCATTGAATATTCTTTTCATATAATATTTTATCTTCGAGGTTCTTCCCACCTCTTCAGACATAAAATTCTATATTCTTTCTTTCTTTTTCTCATTAGAAAACAAACAAGCAAAAAATTAAAGTAAGAGATTCTTTAAAAGCCAAAGAAACACACAAATACAAGCAAAAACCATAAGAAGAAAAAAATAATAAAAAAGTGAAAGAGCAACAATCCCCAACAAGAAAGATCAAACAAAGCACTATGTAACAAAAGATCTCCAATAATATCATTGAATTAATTTTGTTTTGTCCATCTACTGCTGGGAATACGATCAACTCTTAAGAGGATTTAATATAACCAGTGAGATTTTATTGGAGAAAACTATTTTCCTTTTTGCAAGCAAGTTTCAATTGCAGACAGATTCTTGGTGAAGGGTGGAAGCCCATGTATATTTCCTCCTGTCAGAGTTTGAACATCATCTGGTTTGAACCTTTGCCTGATGCCACATTTTCTGTGAGTTCAGATGTGTATCAGTCATTTTGTGTCTAAAAGACACTGTTTCCTTTGAGGCACCCATCCCGTATAACTCTTAAAATCTTCCTCCTCTTCTGCAGAGGCTCCTGAGCTCCTAAGGGGAGAAATTGGATAAAGGCATCCTATTAGGACTGAGTTTTCGAAAATCTCCCAGTCGCTAAACCTTGTCCAATTGTGCGTTTCTGTATTCGTTTTTCACATACTCTTAGAGGAAACTTCCCTGATGATGGCTGAGGGAGGCACTGATCTCTCTCTCTATACATATGAGTCATTTTATTGCTGTGCTTCTTTAGCACAACAAAAGTACTTGGTTTCACGCTAGGCCCACGGACCATCTAGTCTAAAGGCTGATAGCTTCACATTGTCACAGACATTACCAGATATTTTTCATTGTTATCTGAACATACCATCATATCCACAACAACCATTTTTATTTCAATCATTTAATGTCTGTGAAATCTTTAGAACATTGGCCGAGCTTCTTCTGACCCCTGCTATATAGCTGTGTTTGCCCACACCCAGCCCCCATTCCCAGGAACCTTACCACAGTGCTGTGTATGAAGATTACTAAACTCATGAGGAATCATTGAAAGGGATCTGTTAAACAAATCTAGGTCATTTAGTTAGTGTCCAAAAGAGTAAAAATGAACTTGAAAGTAAGATTTTAATACATATTGTTCAGATGCACTACGAAGAAAATATATTTTAAAATGTACAAGAGCTAAATGCTTTAATTAAAAAAGTAAGCAATCTACATTTCAGGTGTGTTATTACAGCAGCTGTTAGCTGAGAATTTGTGGAAGAAGTTTTGCATGCAATTCCAAACATCCAATATTTGTCACATTACAACATCCTCAGCTCCCTTTGTAGCTCCTTAAAAATGTATTATTCTACAACTTACCCTATATCTTTTGTTTATGCCAAATGCTAATCTGGTAGTAACTCTTATTTCACCATAAAATTACCTCCACACTCCATTCTAAAATTGTGTGTTTTGGATTTTCCTTCATTTGGCAGTGGTCTGTTGAGAACACAAACTATGAATTTAATTGCAGACCATTAAAATATGTTACCAAGTGCAATGGATTTATATTTAAAAATATTTACCTACATATGTATAATTTATCAATACATGTTACACATTAAAATTGTATATACTCTTGATAACCATGTTATATGGAAAGTAACTATGATGTTAAAAATAAAATAGAGTTTCAAGAATCCTCTTGCATAAGTTTTTTCCTAGTCCAATAGACTTGCCTCTAGAAACTTCTGAATGCAGTTCAATGAAGAAATTAAAGCATACAATCCTAATTATGATAATTATGATGTTCTTTTCACTAATATGTTACCATATTTTAGTGATTTTTTTTTACTTAAATAAAACCCCTAGTGGTCCACATAGTCTTAGAAATATAAAAACGTGGAATTATATGTGAGTTTTCAGTCTATACAAGTAAATATTCTCCTGGATACTAAGCACAGGAAGATACCAAAGAAAAGGCTTCCAGAATGAAGAACAACTAGTTATTTTAAGCTTTTGTGTGGCTTAAAACTTAGACTAATGCTAGATGAGATAGCATTCACCTTTTATCCAGACACTCAGGAGGCAAAGGCAGGAGGATCTCAGTGAGTTTGTCACCAGGCTGGTCTACAAAGTGAGTTCCAGGACAGCTAGGGCTGTTATACCGAGAAATCCTGACTTGAAACACAAGCAGAAAATTTAGACTAATATTGAACATTTATATTGTTTATGAATGAAAGCTGCCCTACTTCTTGACAAATTATCTACTAGACATTGTTCTGTCTCCAGGGAAAATTCTAACTCCAAAATACTTTACTTAAATTGACCACAGAATATTTGTTATGAAACTGAATGTGAAATGTCTCCTGTAGGTTCATATGTAGAACTTTTGGTATCCAAATGATGATGCTATTTTGGAAAGTGGTGAAACCATCAGGAATCAGAACTCAAGGTCCACTTCCATGTCCAGTCTGTATTCTGTTTCCTTTTTTAACAACACTCATGGAGGAGTCTATAATGCAAACTCCAGCCACCAAGGAGACAGCTACTACCTTGTCTTTACTTCCACTATAAAGTATACTATTTTTTCCAATAATGTATATAACAACCTGGGACCTCAACATGCTTGCATTGAACTGTACCAATGGACCACTTGCAACAATACAATGAGGTGCTTCTTCTGTACCAACCTACAGTAATGCCTTATTTTCACTAAACACATCCTGGAGAGCATACAGAATCTCTAGGCAATATGTCCATGTAGCATAGATTGTTTGGGGGTGTATACACAACCATGCAAGTGTGTCTATGAGTTTACTTTCAAATGAAAGCTCTATATACCATCTTTGGCCTATGCTTAATTTGTATCTATATGATCAAAGTCCTATGTATCATGGGAAGAAACATAGGAAGTGAGGAAAAGTTTATAGTATTCAATTCTGTCAAGCAATACAGAAAACACTAATATTATGTTTCTACCAATCAGCTGTTAATTTTCTTAAAGGAAGGCAGAAGAAAATTACCCAGGGCTCTTCAGTACTCTAAGTCAAAAAACCCACAACCCTCTTTGGCAGTTTCTCTTATCTGCATTATCATTTTGCTACTGAATAAATTTCCCATGCTACTTTGCAATCTCTGTGTTAATGTTGTTGTTGTTGTTGTTGTGTGTGTGTGCATGTGTACATGCACAGTAAAGTAAGTAATACAAATTTCCAACTAATCAAAGTGCCAAGATTGAGTACCTGATGAGTGTTAAGCCATAATTGGGATATTTACATCATACCCTGTTCTTCCAGGCGTAAGAAACATCTTTGAAGAGGAGGGGTACAGACACGAACTGAAAGTTGGGGTATAAGTGGGCAAAAATATTTTATGTTCATGAGAGGATCATATTAACTCAGATCAGTTCTTGTTGCCTTCACAAGATCAATGCATTCCACATTTCAGCGTAGAGGAAAGAGGTGATCATGCATTCCCAGAACATGTGAAAGATATTGATAGTTGATGCTTGGTGAAAAAAAAAACAGTACTTTTTAACTTGTGTGGCCTCTGATCAATTAACCATGAACCAGGGAATGACTACATTTCCAGGAACAGACAGGCAACACAAATGAGACTTGATGTGCTAATAAAACTAGGAGTTGGGAGTGATGAATTGCGGTGTGAATTCCATAAAAATGCATTGCATATACATAAGAAATTCTAAGAATTGCAAATAAAATTTAAAATGCTACTTTATAATGAAAAATTATAAAGTAGCATTTTAAGAGGTGACTAATTTTGTGAATATTTTACAAAGATGAAAAGTAAGTAGAAAAAATGATTATCTGTGAACCCCAAACTGTGGGGACCCACAGTTGTGAGCCTGTTCCTCCTTAACTGGAGGTCATAAAATTTGAGCATATTTTGGCTCTCTCAAAGTTGTTGACGTCAGGTGTGGCTACAAATAAGAGTCTGACCAAGGGTGTAGTTAATTAGTATTGTGGGTATAGAGGTAGATCTGCTCCACCTAGACCAAAAGTTGGAGAATTATGTCATGTTAATGAAGTCTGGTGCATCCCCTCCACTTTTGTAGTGAAATATATAAAGGTGTGAAAAATAAATGAGGTGGATTCAGTATCCATTTAATGTCCCTACCTACCTACAATGCTGTTCTGTGTTTCTGTCTCTTATTTCTTTTATGCCTCTGTTCCTTTGGCATAAAAATTCTAATCCTCACAGTTGTACCATGGAATGAATGGGTTTTGTTTGATGCCTTTAGCGGGCACAGAAAATAGGAAAGTAGAAAAAAGAAAGCTGATGGACTGAGATAGAATTGTCTGATAATTCCAAAACACAGAGTCTCTTAACAAGGCCAATCAAATTATCCTTTAGAACATAGGCTGATTAGATTTATTTGATGATTACAGAGAATTATTAATGAGAGTTGATGTCATTTTATTGACAAACATAATCGTATTTTTTGCAGACTTTGGAATAACTTCATAGAAGATTTTCAAGTTTTACTCTTTAAAAGTTCTAAAATGCTACAACCAGAACATAAACACACTGCTAGGAAGAATATGGAAGAGCAAAATTGTGACAAATATTTGAACACTAATCATTTCATTCACAAGGATGGTACCATGGATTGGGCTGGCAGTCATTCTTCTTATAATCTAACACAGAACTTCCTGTCAGCAGAATTTGACACTATGACCAAGAACTAACTCTTCAAGGGTTGAGACACAGATACAGACTAAAAATACTATGTCCAGATAATATATAGAAAGTTTTATTCCCTGTACAAATTATCTGAGAAACCTCTCTGTATAGTTATGACTGGGAAAACCTAAGTTCTGTGGAAACTACTTGGTGGAGATGTTAGCAATACAGGGTATCTTCTAAAGAAGCCTGCAGGCAGTGGGTATATCTAGCTCAACAAAGAGCTCTTGTCTGATGCAGACACGGGAGTTATCAGGTCAGGAATATAAAAGTATTTTGGAAATGAGACTACCTGCAGGATATGAAGGTAAAAGAATTTTATTTACTCGGTCTTTATTTTTGTTGCTATACTATTATTTTAGAATTTAAATTTTTATGTTATAACTTTTTATATTTGAAGTATACAGCTTATTTTATATTTTACTGGGTATAGCAATTAAGAGACTTACAAATTTTTAGAATCATTTGGACTTTGAACATTAAGGATCCCTTTAAACATATTCAGGATGCCATTTCGATTATGATGTAGCTGTAAGCCATCGTGGAAAGTGTAAGACGTCTGTGGTTTGACAAAAATGACTGTCAGGTGTCATGGATTTGAGTAATTTTTGCCAGAGTAATTATTTGAACAAGTATGCATCTTTTCCAATAGTAAATAGGGGGACCTAGCACTGACTCAAGATTATAACTCATCCCTAATCTCTATTCTGTCTGTTTCCTCTCTGGTGTCATTCATGAGGCAGTGCTTCTGGTTTTTGCCACCATAGACAAAATAGTTGTTACCTTCTGTGTCTTTCTTTTAATTATTTTTGAGAAAAATACTATATTACTCCTTAAAGTACTTTTAGTCAGTGACTTTTGCAACATCAGTGGGGAAAGAAATGAAAACAAGAATTGCTTCATTTGAAATAGTTTTTAATGGAGATCATCACACAGAACCTTTTGCTGAGTAGCACCTACTTACACCTGAGACATAATATCTCTAGCAAGAAACATTTAACCCATATATTAAGTTTTTGAAATTGGATGCAACATCATCTATATTTCAGGAATATTTTCAGACTAATGATTCATTTGAGTGTCCCTGTAAATAACATCTGTGATGCCTGCTGGACATGTTCTTGTCTTTAAATAAAGTACTGAATTTATGAGGAAATGCAAATCCCCAAAGGTTAATACATGCTATAACCCATTCAACAAATACTAATATGATTAAGATACAATAAAAATATCTGGAACATAAGTGGATATAATGATTCACAGATACACACACGTATGTATATGTAAACACACACATACATATATATATATACATGTATGTTTATCAATGAATATATAAACTTTAAAGATTCTTGACTGACAAATACAGGATTCTGTATTTAAACATCAGAACTAAAAGTACAATAAAATATAGAAATAAAAGATATTTCACATTTGAAATATCATGAAAACTTTGTTTCTTTTTAAATTTTAAATTTTTACTATAAATAGATTATTCTCTCATATAATACATTCCAATCACAGTTTCCCCTTCCTTGACATCTCCTGGCTTCCTCACTACCTCCACTTTCCACCAAATCTACTACCACTCCCAAGGCAAAAGCCCTCATATTGAGACTGGAAAAGGCAAATCAGTAGAAGGGAAACAATCCAAAGAGCAGGCAAAAAAAGTCAGAAATACGCTTGCTTCAACAGTTAGGAGTACCACAAGAACACCAAGTTAACAGCTGTAACATATATGCAGAGTAAATTTTAAATAAGTCCATATATTGGCTTTAAAGATAGTGTAATGTGCTTTGCATGCACCCCTATTATGTTAAACAGATTTTACCTTTTACTCTTTGTAGTGCCTCTTTCACATCTTTGTTCCTCAAACTATAAATTAGAGGGTTCAACATAGGGATTACAAGGGTATAAAAAAGGGAGGTCACCTTATCTTGATCTAGGGAGTAGGAAGAACTTGGCCGGAAATACATGAAGAGCATAGTTCCTTGGAAAATTGCAACTGCAGTCAGGTGTGAGGTGCAGGTGGAGAAGGCTTTTAACCTCCCAGAAGCAGAGCTGATCTTCAAGACGGATGAGATGATGTAACAATAGGAGACAAGGACTCCTGAAATGGTGCTCAATTCAATGAAACCAAAAACAGTGAATATGACTAACACATTGACCTGTGTATCTGAACAAGACAATACTAACACTGGTGGAATATCACAGAAGAAATGATTAATCTCGTTAGACCCACAGAAACATAAGTGGAATGTCAATGTTGTATGTACCAAAGCATCTGCTAACGCCACAGCATAAACACCAATCAACAATTGGAAGCATACCCTGCTGGACATGTCTACTGAATACAGTAAGGGGTTGCTGATGGCCTTATATCGATCAAAGGCCATCACTGCCAGCAGCACACACTCAGCATCTATAAATATACAGAAAGTAAAAAACTGCACAGCACAGCCAAGAAAAGGAATAGATGTCTTCTTGGAGAGGAGATCTACCAGCATCTTGGGCCCAATAGCAGTGGAATAGCAGAGGTCAGACAAAGAGAGATGGCTGAGGAAGAAGTACATTGGTGTGTGAAGCTGGGGATCCATTCTGATCAAAATGATCATTCCTATATTCGTCATCAGATTAGTGAGGTAAACAACTAGAAACATAGTGAATAGAAGAACTTTAACATCAGGATTATTGGTAATTCCCAAGAGGAGGAATTCTGGCAATGAAGAGCAGTTCCTCTCGTCCATGATTCTTTGCTCTTGGTGTAAAAATTTACAAAAGTCACCATGAAATAATAGCTTAATGTTCATATTAGTGACAAGAATAAAACAGTATTCATTAAATTAATCTGAACAGTATTTAATTTTAATAAGCTTTCATAAAACTCTGAAAATATTTCAGAAAAAAAATGTAATGTTTACATCAGTGCAGTGAAGCTAAGGAAACCTTGGAATAGGAAATCTGTATAACTACATCTAAATCTTCATGTTTTTCTTGATCTGTGTAACTTTGTTTTCTCTATTTTACTTATTTATCAGCAGCAGACTTAAATATAGCAAAATTTGCTTTCAAATCTGACATGCCATGATGAAAAGCAGAGAATATAATAAAAAATAATGATCATATAACATACCATATGATGAAATAAGGTTTTCACTTTTTATGGGCATTGTTTCAACAGCATCTGCCTTTGGCATATATCTATCCTTTAATATAATAAAAGTATTAGGGTAGTGAGTCATTCTAGGCTTTACTGAGTAAGAAGCATTATTTACTGAAAGGTCTGTCACTAATCACCATTTGTGTGCCAGGATTTATAGCTACTAACCATAACTTACCTGAGTCTCAATGACAGAGGAACTCGGAGAGACAGAAAACAGTAACATCGGTTTGTTCTTGATTTTCAAACTGTCTTTTATGCATTTTTATAATTTTAATATATTTATTTATTTGAAACATTTTTAAATTTAAATATATTGTGCTATATCCTTCTCCTCCCCTAAGTCTTTCCAGATAATCTGTCCAGCCCTAACAATGTAAGTCAAATACACCAAAACAGAAAGAATATCAGTAGCCCTTAAATGGTACTTGTTTTTTCTCATTTTATCTCTAATAACTCATGATTAAATTTATTTATATATTAATCAGCTTGATTTTTAACATTTTCAGAGAAAATGAATTTTAATATATTTTATTTTAAAACACTGCCATTCTTAAACCTACCTGACATTAGTGTCTTCCTGTCCTGTTCCTGGCACCTGAACATAGGTAGATCCATTTGCTTTAACTAGAGACTGTTGGGACATAAATCTCTTAAGACTTCCTCCAGTCTTTCTTTTTGTAAAAAAATATAATTAATTAGATTTCTCACTAGTAACATGTTTTGTACTTTTCATCACAATTGCAGTAGTTTATTTAATAGTAATCTTTCATCAAGCATGTATGACAGATGAAAATTACACTGTTTACCAGAAAATACTCCTGAAATATGCAAAATGTTAGAGGATATTCCATAAACCTCATGTAGGGAGAAATGGTTCCTTAAAGTTATAATTTCACAGAAGTATGCAGGTAAATGCTGAACAGACTTTGTGAGATGATCTGAAATTCAAAATTACTTCTGGTCAAGCCACCAATTTTTAATTTTTTCCATTGATGCTGCATAAAATCACTGATGAAAACACTTTCAGAAGAATGGATTTATTTATTTTTCTTATATGTTATGAGTTTTTGTCAATATGGAACTTAAAGAGACAGAACATTATGTATGGTGCATGGCAGCAAACCTCTGTGGCATTGTTCTCATGAATGGTGCTAGTCCAGAAGGAGCCAGAATAGTAATTAGAGATGGGTTGTTTCCTGAAATCATGGCTTGGTTACCCACCTCCACCAAACATATTTCCTGATGGAGAAGCTCCACAGTTGTATGAATAGTTACTTGTTGGCTACTGATTTTTTAAATTCATGAAATGACAGGTGATTTAGAGTCAAACCACTTGCTGGGTGGCGGTGGGTAATGCCTTTAATCCCAGAAACTGAGAGGCAGAGGCAGGAAGATTCTTAAATTTGAGGTCAATCTAGTTTACAGAGTGAGTTCCAGGACAACCAGAGCTACATGCAAATACCCTGTCTGGAAAAAATAAAATAAAATCAAACTACAACAGTCATCCCCTAGTCCACATGAACTTACAGACATCTTGTAATGCGAAAACCACCCAGAAATTTTTCAAAAAACGATCTTAAGTGTTGAGAATGCCAATATCTTAAAAATCCAAAGTCTCGTTGCTGTTACATTCTGTGAAATATATTCTGTGAAGTTATATATTTCAAATGTTGTAGGATACAGAACAAACTTTCAATTCTGTAAGATCATTATAGCAAGTGTGGTGATATTTTGTGTGTGATTTAACAAACAAGCTTGCCTGAAGATCAGAGTGCAGAGTTTAGCCACTATAGGTCAGGCAATAGCAGCACACACCTTTAATCCAAGGACTCTGCAGACAGAGGCAGACAGATCTCTGTGATTTCAAGGACAGCCTGGGATAGGCAAGATTGATCCAGTCTCAAAAGGAAAAACTGCCAGATGGTCCTACACCTTTAATCCCAGTACTTGGAAGTCACAGGCCTTTAATCCCAGCACTAGGGAGGTGGAGACGGGAGGGATATGGTGGGAGGAGACAGGAGCTTGGATGCAGTCTGAGGCCTGGTAGAGACAGGACTGCCCCTTTAGTCTGAGGATTAGGAAGAGATAAAAAGGTCTTTCTAGTGGCTACACTGCTTCTCTGATCCTTCAGCTTTCATCCCATAATAGGTGATTCCAAATTTTTACACCAATTAGAATAGTTAATAACAATTAGAATTCATACTACAAGCAAGGAAAATCCAGACCAACTTAATACTAAAATCCATCAAGGGAAAACTAAATTATGTTCATGACCAGCATATAGTCTCATGGTGGTATCATCTGTGCTCCTAAAAGCTAGGTTAGCCCCACCATACTTCCCTACTGTCTGAATCAGACAACAGCTCTCTTGGACCAAAATCACACAGTGTCTGCACTGTTCCTCTGTGTTTATCCCATGTTCCTAATATCTCAAAAATCATGAAATTTTCATAGAAATTTCTTTTTCCACCTCACAAGTACAGATATCCTCAGGTCTGGAACCAACAGGTTTTATCTGTAACTGTGGTTCAACTCAAAAAAAACAAAAACAAAAACAAAAACAAAAACAACTTCCTTGATTCTTCTTTGTGGATTTAACATCATCACTCTGATCCTGCTTGTCTTGAAAATACTCTGGGGGCGAAGTCAAGTTCTCCTGACAGGAGAATTTAGGCCCAATTCTTGATACCATCTGTGCGTATATATTTAGTGTGTACATTTTTCTCTCACAGTTCTGTTATTCCATTTCTCCCTAGTATATCTGTTAAGTTTTGTTTCTAGGATGTTAGGGTTTTTAATACTTCAATTAGTTGTGTGTTTTCCATTAGCTATATGCCTTATATGTGCATGTGTGTGCATGTATGTGTGTGTAATGACTACTAAGTGCTACATCTAATATTAGGTAAAGAAATAAAAATTTAGAGGTGAGTTTTAAAATCATTCAGACATGTTCTATTACTTAAATCACTACTATTAATAGAGTACTAGATGTTTAGAAGAACCTAATAGTGGAGCATGGTGTTGGTTATCAAAACCAAAGAGTTCTTCTGTTGTTGCAGCACATCATGGCAGATTTAATTTCTGGTGGGAGGACTTAACTTTCATTTCATTGACAGTATTTAGAATCTGCTTTTACTCACTTCCATTAGCATAAAGGTCTAGAAAGTTCTCCAGTTCTCTTTCATGAGTACACAAGCTCATTCTTGAATGCTCTAGGCTTATGAATTTATCTTCTCCAAAAGTACTTACAACCTAGCACTATTGCTTTAGGGATTGAAAACTAAACAATGTGCGATATTGCTAATAAGTCACAAGTTTAATACAAGTATATATATATATATACATATATGTATATGTATATATATATAGTTAACATGATATATACTCATAAATTACCATTTTTACAAGAGGCCAATTTAAAAAGAAAAGAAATATTTAGATTTCATTAAATTTTGAAATAGTCTTACATAGGTACACCAGTTGCTTTCATGTCAATAATTAAAGTGAATAATGAACAATTTATACTTATTCTTTATGTTCACTCAAATGTATCGATGTTATCCTCATGCTTTAAATGAACTCATTCAGTGGTTAAAGCACCAAAAAATATTATAGAAGAATAAAAAATAAAGAAATAGTTCAACAAAATATATGTGTCTATATTTTCCTTTTTCAGGAAGATAACAATCACCTCGACAGCACTAGTATCTTGAAATCTTTTTTCTATTAAAGCCTGGGGGGAGATTGGTGCATGGTATCCATGTGTGTGTGAGTGTGTGTGTGTGTGTGTGTGTGTGTGTGAGAGTGTGTGAGTGTGTGTGTATGAGTGTGTGTGTGTGAGTGTGTGAGTATGTGTGTGTGTGTATGTATGTGTGTTTGTGAGTATGTGTGTAATACACTTAATGTCTCATTACCAATATCTAATGCCTACTTTAAATATCATTTTTTTTATAAAACTGAATTAGATTTTATTACTTTTCAGTATCTTTTATTTATTATTATTATTAAAAATTTCCACCTCCTCTCCTCCTCCCATTTTCCTCCCCTTCCCCATCCCCCTTCCCCTCTCTTTCCAGTCCAAAGAGCCAAGGTCCATGTTTTCTGTCATTTTAATTTGTCTTTTCCCTATTTTATCTACAAACAAAATATAAATTATTGATATTACAGAGATGCAATGTCCAGTCTTTCAGAAGAAATTTTTTTACACTCATATGACGACAAGATTATTTTTAGAATAGTAGCATTTAAGAAGAGATGAGAATGGGTCCAAGAAAATATTTTTCACCATTATGAAAGGCTAAGAATGTTATAGAAGGAAAGGAGCAAAGTTGGAATAAGTCACACATTAGGTGACAGACATTACCTGCATACGTATGTGCCTAACCACACCTCTTTTCACTCTTCTTCATAACTATTCTAGTTAGATTTATTCAATTTCCAACTGATTTGGACTGGTTTAAGATGTATTTTATTATATCTATGAGTCATGATTATCTGGTTTTCTTTTAAAAATGTTTTTTTCTTTTAAATAAAATATTTCATACAAAATATTCTGGTTATTGTTCCTCCCCATTTCCCCCACTTCCTCTCTAGTTCAGACCCACATCCTTTCTGTCACTCATTAGGAAAAAAAGACATCTAAGGAATATTAATAAAATAATGTAATCATATAAATGAAACACAGACAAATCGAAATACAACAAAAGAACCAAACACAAAACAAATGAGCCCAGTAATAGGCACAAGAACCACCTAACAATATGGAGACATGCAGATTCATACTCTCAGGACATTCACAGAAAAAAGCAAAGCCAGAAGCCGCTATATATAAAATCTTCAGCCTGCGTGTTGGGTATAAAGATTTTCACCAAAATCCTTTACATTTCAGAATAAAATTAAAATTTATTCTTTCCTAAAAATTAGGATTGTACCAAGTGTATAATTAATGTCTATGACTTTCACTTGGATATAATATACATCTTTAACAACCTAGAAGTTCCTCTGTGATTTAATATGATGCAGTAAAATATGTAAAATAGTAATCCATCAAACTCAATAAAACTTAATAGAACTAAAATTGAATGAAAGGATAAATACAATTCTTTTGTGACTGAAACAATCATGTAGGACCCATGGCAAATAACGAGATATGAAACATTGGTATAGCTACAATTTTGGCTTATCATTAAACTTATTGGAAATTCTTATGTTACTCTCTTAGAATAGGTAACACAACTTTCTTATGAATAAAGCAATATCATTTTATACAAATTGCCACTATTACTTGGACATATACACATAATGTAATTATTTTAACGACCTTTTGTTTCTCAATTTTTGCAAAGCGTCTTTCACATCTTTGTTTCTCAGGCTGTAAATCAGAGGGTTCAGCATGGGAATCACCAGAGT
The DNA here is from genome assembly GCA_001685075.1 of Bramus lutescens. Classification (NCBI taxonomy): domain Eukaryota; kingdom Metazoa; phylum Chordata; class Mammalia; order Rodentia; family Cricetidae; genus Bramus; species Bramus lutescens. Next base: position 22,412 of record LOEQ01001881.1, read on the forward strand.
GTAAAACAGAGAAGTCAGTTTGTCTTGATCTAGAGAATAAGAAGAACTTGGCTGGAAATATGTAAAGAGTAGTGTTCCCTGAAAAATCGCAACTGCAGTCAGATGGGAGGTGCAGGTGGAAAAAGCCTTGAGCCTTCCCTCAGCAGAGCGGATCTTCAAGACAGATAAGATGATGTAACAGTAGGAGACCAGGACTCCTGAGATGGTGCTCAGCTCAATAAATCCAAAAATGGTAAATATTACTAATTCATTGATCTGTGTATCAGAGCAAGATATTACTAGGATAGGAGGTATATCACAGAAGAAATGATTAATCTCATTTGACCCACAGAAACATAAGCGAAATGTTAATGTTGTATGTATCAAAGCATCTGTCATTCCTACAAGGTAAACGCCAAATAGCAATTGGTAGCAAACTTTACTGGACATCGCTACAGAATACATCAAGGGATTGCTGATGGCCTTGTAGCGATCAAAGGCCATCACCACCAGCAACACACACTCAACATCTATAAAGATACAGACAAAAAAGAATTGCAAGGCACAACCAACAAAAGGAATTGTTTTGTTCTTGGTAAAGATGTCCATCAACATCCTGGGCCCAACTGCGGAGGAATAGCAGAGATCAGAGAAAGAGAGGTGGCTGAGAAAAAAGTACATGGGTGTTTGGAGCTGGAAGTCCATTCTGATCAAAATGATCATTCCAATATTGGTCAAGAGAATAACAAGATAAACAGTTAGGAACGTAGCAAATATTACCACTTTCATGTCAGGGTTAGTGGTAATTCCCAAGAGGAGAAATTCAGGTAATGAGGAGCAGTTCCCCTTGTTCATTATTTTTGTTCTTTTTCTATCCTGCTGTAAAGGTCAAGAGACAAATTGATTAGATTTATCTGGACATATATAAATATATCATTTCTAAGACAAAAGACATTTTTCTTTAATTATATACATCCAAAAACAGTGCAGGTAGAAAGTAGTTTTAAGGCGTCTTTGGTATTTAAAAATAAAGTTCTATTATAGGGAGTTGAAAAGATAAAAATTAAATGCTTATGAAATTCACAGGATATCTGACTTTACTGTGTCTCAATCACTTATATTAGTAAATGCATTTGAATGAATAAAAAGTGATTGTATAACCAAAATGATACAAGAAAACTTTCAAATATAGAAAGGAAAGACAGAAAGCTTACTAGCATATCTTTAACCATAAGAATTGTAATTATTACACATTCAACAAGCATAATCATTTGAATCACCAGGAATTATGCTGAAAGACAGTTACTAAATAAATAGGACTGTGGTACCAGTTTCTGGCATATAATCACAGCTAAAATAAAAAGCATGATTGGTTTAACTTTTAGCTCTGTCATTCTTTGCTGGTTTGTCAATCTACTAAACCCTCTATGTGTAACTTAGGTGGCTCCAAGTATAAATTTCCTACAGAGCCAAATAGTAATTAATAACAATTAATTAATAATTAATAACAAATAGCAATTAATAATTAAAACAGCCAAGTAATTCATAAGAGTGAAATAGAAGCCAGAATCCAAAATAGATATGTTTTAAATTGTTGGCTTTTTAATGATTTCATTTAGCTAAAGCATGAAACAGTAGTTTTTTTTCAAAGCAGTATAGGCTTGTTTGTATTTTATTTATGATAGGTATTAGTGTATATGCCTGTCTATATCCCTTGTGCCTATTCCCCTACCTGCTATCTGTTGAAATTAATATGTAGTTAGTTAGCTGCTACTGTTTCTAGAATTAAATATGATGACATGTGGACCATATAGGTTTAAAGATACATATTTTAATGTTTCAAATCTATTATTAGTTAAATAAAAATGAAAATAAATATTTGATAACTTTGCATGTTTAACTGAGTAGTTATACATAAATAAATCATTAACAAATTCACCAATTCACTTTTCCAAAGAAAATATTTTTTCTTTTTTTTTTCCTATTTTTCACAATGTGGATTCATTCTCCCTACCTGAGATGAGACAATATTCCTACCTTTACCGGTGTCAGGAATATATATCTCATTAGTTTGTTTATGTTTAATGAATGACAACTGGGATTTATACACATCAGAACCTGCCATCCCTCTTCTGCATTATTCAAATACAGTTAATTAGGTATTTATTTTCTCCTGAGAATAATCACAGAAACTTAGGTAGAGCTGAACATTCAATTCTTTACTCTTTTTACCAAATGATCCTTGAAGCCTTTTATGGGAATTTAGTTAAAACTGTAATTCGCTATCATGAATCACATTTTTCTTTTAATGAAACAAAACTTCGAATTAATGCTAAACAAGACATAGCTTAATTTCCATGACGTTTTTATTATTACTTTCATTTCTGAGACAGTCTCCTTTATCTGCAATTTAGAGAATTGTTACTAATTTTATCATTAATCAATATCTCATTTTTCTACCCTATCATCTATCTAATCACAATCCTTAAACCTGATCTGCATTTTTGGCTACTGACTTTCACTAAACTTTCATTTTAACAGAAAGCCAAACCCTGTATTCATGGCTTTTTCAACATATAATGATCAGTACAGAGGTATTTGGATATTTAAATTTTCAAAGTCACTCGGTTAACAAAAAAGAAGTGTATAATTGGAGGCACAGTACATTGTTTATTTAGTACATTTCATATTTTTGTCATCAGGTAATGCACACACATACACTCATGCACACAAATTCAGTAAATAAAATGTAACAAAATGTATTCAGAGATAAATTATTTCTTTATATAGTATTTTTTAGGAGGCAACTATCATTGTTTAACCAGGTCATGACAATTAAAAGGAATAAAAGAAGACTTTCTGGAATAAATGATGGAGGAGCTGACAGTGGATAATTTCAGAACACATCTGCTCATTTTTAATTACTCTTTATACCCTAACATTGCTGGCCTTCTTGACTTTGAAAACATCTCAGACATGCCCAGAGTGCCTCCATTTTCTGGGCTAGAATTAAAACTGAGAACCTCAGTCCAAAGATGCTTCTCTCACACAATGTGCTTAGACAGTTTGCTCTTGACTTTGAGTCAAAAAGATTTGTACTTCAGGACTACTTTGACACTTACGTGAACCAAGTGCTTGTTACTTAATGTCCACTGTTCTGTGATTGCATAGAATCAACTTGCTCAAAAATTTACAATGTTTCCATGAAATGCAAAGTTTCTGAATTGAATGTGTTATAATCACATAGGAAGAACCCATCTCGAAAAGGAAAATCACATTCAGCAAATACTCAATGGAAGTGTACATAGTGATAAAATTTTTATGCAAATAAAAGTATCAGCAAAATTTCTGCAAAAACAATACCACATTTTAATTCAAAATGAAGAGTGAAATGAAAAGTTTGAGTATCACTAAAACTAAGTATAAAAGCGCCTATTTTAATAACAAGTTTCTTTTGTATTATACCACATAATTTGCCAAGAAGAACATTTATCATTCATACATGCACATTTATATAAGAAATTTATATATAGATTTATTTATTTTTATGTGTATGGGTGTGTGCTTACATGAGTTTATGTGTATAACATATGTGAAAGATTCAGTGGAAGTCAGAATAGGTATCATATTTCCTGGAAATGAAGTTAAGCAAAGTTGTGAATTGACATATGGGTTTTGAGACTCAAACGTAGGTCAGTTTGCAAGAGTAGGTGTTGTGGGATGTTCTTGTACACTTTAAAGATTTGTCACTTGTACTGGTTTAATAAAATGCTGATTGACCAGCAGCCAGGCAGGAAGTATAGGCAGAGCAACCAGACTAGAAGAATTCTAGGAACAGGAAAGGCAGAGAAGATGCCATCCAGACACAGAGGATACAAGATTATGCAGCAGAAGATATGGATCCCATTTTTGCATCTATTCTATTAGCATGTGTCTTTTTATAAGCAGATTGAATCCATTGATGATAAGGGATGTAAGTGACCAGTGATCGTTAATTCCTGATGTTTTGTTTACTTTTGTTTTCAGTGGTGGTAGTGTGTGTGTGTGTGTGTGTGTGTGTGTGTGTGTGTGTATGTGTGTGTGTGTGTGTTTTCTTCTTTGGGATTTTCTGGTGTGATATTATGTATTGCCTGTGTTTTTGTGGGGTGCTACTAACCTCCTGGATTGGAGTTTTCTGTCTACTACTTTCTTTAGTGCTGGATTTGCAGATAGATATTGTTTATATCTGGTTTTGTCATGGAATATAGATGCTTCTCTATCTATGCTGATTGAATGTTTTGCTGGGTATAGTAGTAAAAGCTGCTGTCTTAGTATCTGTAAAAAAAATCTGTCTAGTGCTGTGAGATAATGCTCTTATACACTGTAAAGATTTGTCACTCATATCGGTTTAATAAAACACTGATTGGCCACTAGCCATGCAGGAAATAGAGGCAGAGAAACCGGATTAGGAGAATTCTAGGAAGAGGAAAGGCAGAGAGACAGCCTCTAGCCAGACACAGAGGAAGCAAAATGAGAATGCCTCAGTAGAAAAAAAAAAAAAAGCACCATGCACTTGACTTCACATAGGTAAGAATTGTGGGTTAATTTAAGATGTAAGAACGAGTTAGAAATAAGCTTGAGCAATAGGTCAAAGAGTTGATAATTAATATAAGCTTTGTGTGTTTATTTGGGACTGAATGCCTGTGAGACCAGTCAGAACAGAAACTTCTGTCTACAGTGTGAGAACTTTAGGCTTTTAGAGTATACTGAGAAGTTGATGTACTTCTGATAGGTCTGCCTTTCGATACTGCTTGCCTTTTTCCTTTGTAGCTCTTAAAATTCTGTCCTTATTTGGTATATTTAAGGACATTTACCTTCTATGATTTTGTTGAATATGTTTTCTGTGTCTTTGAGACAGGTTTTGTCTTTTCATGGTGTCCCAGATTTCCTGGAAATTTGTGTTAAGAATTTATTGAATTTAACATTTCCTTGACTGAGGAATCTATTTCCTCTTTCTTCAATCTCTTGTAATCTGTTGATGATGCTTTCATCTTTAGATCCTGTTCACTTCCCTGGATTTTCTATTTACAAAATTTCTTTGGTTTGTGTGTTGTTTATTAATTCTATTTCAGTTTTAAAGTCTTGAACCATTTCCTTTACATGTTTGATAGGTTTATTTTTGATGTTGGTTTCTTTGCTCTCTTTAAGAGATTTTTATTGATTTCTTCTTTAAGAGATTTTTATTGATTTCTTCTTACTTTGTTTATATTTTTCTTTGATTTTGTAATGGAATTTTTCATTTCCTCTTTAAGAGGCACTATCATCTTCATAAAGTAATTTTAAAGTTCATTTTCTTGTGTGTCAGAATGTTCAGGTTTTGCTGTAGTAAGATCACTGGATTCTGGTGATGTCATATTTCTCTTTCAGTGGTTAAATGTATGATATGAGATTCCCCATTGTATGCTGTGATATGTTTTATTACCATTGTTAATTAAAAAATCTGCTTCAGCCTATGTCTGGACAGAATAAAGCCAGGTGGGAAATCCAAACAGAGATATATTGAGACTATAGGTGGAAACAGAGAGATGCCATGTATCTACCAATGGAGAAAGATGCCAGAAACTTACTGGTAAGCTACAGCCTCGTGGTGATACATAAATTAATATACATGGGTTAATTTAGAATGTCAGAGCTAACTAGGAGTATATCTAAGCTATTGGCTAAATAGTCTTGCAATTAATATAGTTTCTGTGTGATTATTCAGGTCTGGACAGCCAGGAACTGAATGAGAAGTCTCCATTTACAAATGCATTCTTGCTCATCTTTTCTTCTCAATGGTTCCTTTGTGCCTGTGCCTGTAAATCACCAGAGAAGATTACCATGCAGCAGATGGCAATTGATGAATAAATTCTTATTTTGTCAAAAATGTACAAATTAAGCCACTGTGGAGTTTTCAATGCTAAATATAACATGCACATCACACTGCTCTCCTCATCTTTACCATAAGAGAATGAAGAAAGATTGTAAGAGCCAGAGGTCATGGATGACACTATAAGAACAGTATTTGCTGGACACAAGAACACAGCTGCTCATATGAATATTTACCAATGAATATGACATTATGTACAAGTCTGCACAAGCTCAAATCAGGGCAAAATATAGCACCGTAAACAGGGGAATGAAAAACCAAGTTAGCTGAAAACTTTATGGCATTTGATAACTACATAAGAGGTAGAATCTGTTTTATTTAGTTATGTGTATGTGATCCTTGACAGGTCAACCAAAGCCCTGGGAAAGCTCCAGTCTATTTTAAAAATAAACCTGAATTTCATGGTTGGGAAAGAACAAAAGAAAATTAATTTTTTTATTGAGCTATATATTTTTCTCTCCTCCCCTACCCTCTTCATCCCTCCTCTTCTACCTTCTTCGAAGATGCCCTCATTCATTATACTCAGGAAATCTTGCCTTTTTCAACTTTCATGTAGATTAGATTCAAGTATGTTTCTCTTAGGGTGCTTTTTGTTATCTAGGGTCTCTGGGATTCTGAATTGTAGGCTGTTTGTTTATTTGTTCATTTTTTGTTTTATCACTGAAAGCCATAAGAATAAGTGAGACTTATTATTTTTGTCTTTCTGATCTGGGGTACCTCACTCAATATGATCTTTTCTAGATCCATCCAATTGCCTACAAAATTCTGTGTGTGCTATGTATATATACGTGTATGTGTGCTTATTTGTGTGTTTGTTTGTGTGTATGCATATGCATGCATATGTACATGTTTGCCTTTGCATCTGAGACTAGCAGTGGACTTTGTGTCCACTTCAACTATTTTTGTCTGAGTTTTTCAGTCGTGATCTTCTACTGAACCTGTAGTTCACAAACTTACCTAAGCTGGGTGACTAATGAGCTCTAGAGTATCCTCGCTTGTCTACCTCTGTAGCCCTGAAATTATGGAGAGAGAGAGAGAGAGAGAGAGAGAGAGAGAGAGAGAGAGAGAGAGAATTAAAAGTTGAAAAGATGCCTGGGTAGGATATGCAGCGTAGAGAAGCTGTGTATGGAAGGAGCTAGGGGAGTCTGTTCAAAATACATTAATGGAATCATTGCTTCAGTGACTCTTCAGCATACAGACTTGCTTGGTAGGTGATTGCCTGATTGCCTCTGGTTCCATCTAGTGTCCAAAACTTGTAAAAGCATTGGTTTTGAGGCTAAAACAGAAACTTGGGGTTTGTCTTTTCCAGGCCTGGGTAAAAAAGCTTACCCATGTGTTCCTACTCACATACAGACCTATCTGCTGATGGTGATGGTCCTTATCTATCTGTTGTCAATAATGGTCCTCACTTTCTAATTGTCTATCAGGGCTTGAATATGTACATTTTAAATAAGCCATGTAATTAAAAGGAAATTGGGATTTTATTGTTTTTTACAAAGAAGTTAAACAAAACTAAAGGGGCATTTTTATACTATAGTGTAATATGATTTTAAATATTTATAGTTTTTAATTTAAATGCATGACATTGTAACAAGAAAATAATATTCAGCAAATATGTCTTAAATAGTAAATTATTAAACATTCAAACCATTTAAATAAAATGATTAAGTAAGAAAATATATTTTTGTTAAGTTTATAAATATTTATTTATGTTTAGAGTTAAATCACCTGCACAGAGCTTATTATTTTTCTGAGTAATAGTAGAAAGTTAATGTGTATATTTAGAAAATAATGCCTGACACAAATTCAGATTTGAGTGGCAGAAGTCAGAAACCTTCAATATTTAAAATTTGCAGGATGAATACAAGCTATAGGATTCTTGCTCTGAGATACAATTACACTGAGACTAAAGTTGGCCAAGATTGTTAGTCTTTTATTGTAAATAGAAACCTATTGAAATTCAGTTGCTTTTGTGAACCTATTATGGACAACGTAAATCAGCCAATCAAACTGATATATTTGCTAACCCGTGTATGAAAAGTTTTTATGTCAACTCCCTGTTCTCAGAAAGTGCCTGTACTTGACAGTGTTTGCATTAAGAGCTTCTATGGGCACTCCCAATATACGAAAACAAATATGAATTTACAGTACTGATATTTTACAGTAACATTTTTACTTTTTCTTCTGACATTTGAAATAATTTAGCCACAAATATTTAAATCTTAAATATGCTGCTAACTACAAAAAACTTTTACTTATAAAAGACATTCTTTGTAAGATTACAAGTAGTTAAAATTAAACCACGACTAGGGACATACTTCATTGGCAGAGCATACTTTTCTATTGAGCTTGACTCCCTAGAGTCAGTTCCCAATTCTAACAAGTAAAGCAAAGAAAACAATTCTAACTAGTAAAGCAAAGAAAACAGCCCAAATATTACTGAGAGTGATAATTACTTCTTCAAATAATGACAGTATTTCTCAGTAATCACCAGTGTATTTTCAGGAACACATATCCCAGTGGTAGTGATGTCATTAGGGATCCCCACAATACCTTGGAAAGAATCATCTGGGATCTCATTCGTTCAACTCTCACTGGCATGAGAATATAGTAAAAGCCATTAATTCCTAAGTGAAATTATTTATTTTGTCTACTAGAAAACTGTCCATTCCTTGGTAAGTCACTTTTGTGTGGACTTAGATGGGTTTTCAGTGCATAAAAGTTAGGTTTTGTAAATCTGAACAAAAATTTAAAAAAAGGTGACTCAGTGCAAAAACTTACTTATAAATTGCTTTTTCTGCACAAGTATATGTTTTCTGACAAGTTTTGTGCAGTAATCTGTAACATTCTTGTGTAAATATATTTTTGTTTCAAATAAGAAATTACCATTCTGTCAGTCTGATAATTTGACATACTTTATGTCATAATTGAATACATTTTTCTAGAAGTATATAAAAGTTTTGTGAACTTTTTATAATTCAATTTTTATCTATTTTCTGAAGCGTTGAGATTTTTCTGTCTTCTGTTTCTTCTCTGTGTGCCTTTGACTCCTGTTATCATTTATCTTTTTAGACAACTACAAGGAATATTTTATCACAGGAGCAGCTGCAATCATATTCCAGGAAATGAGAAAACATTTTCTACTCTTCTGCCTATCTCAATGTGATCTAACTATGAACTCTTAGCAACCACAATTACTGTTTCTCCTCCTGTGTTTGACTAAAAACACATTTCAATTTAAATCATTCCTGTTAACTCCTAGCCTAATGTCTTTGTATATTATTCCAGCATCTACCTGACATTTGATATAAATAAGAATGTAGTTTTGTGAAACTAATGCACTATACAACTTTGGAACAAATTTTTATCTTAAGTTTTTTGTCAATTTCCCCTTTCAACTCAAATTTCCTATTTCTTCATTTTTCTATCTATAAGACAAGGCTGATAATGATAGAAAGTCTTATGTATGTTCTTAAGTTGTTTTGTGACAATTCAATTAGCTACAGCAACAATATTTGGAATTCTTTGTTGTACTAGAGAAGCCTTAAACAGCTTGTCGTTATTGTTGGTAAATCAGTGTCAGCATAAGTAAAACACAGTTTTCTTCATGCTATTCTGTCTAAAGACTAATGCATAGAGAAGATAACTAGAAAGTGGGTGGATCAAGAGATTATAGATAGAGGATAACCAGACATATGAAAAATTGGCAGACTGACAAAGAAATAAGTAGATAATTAATTCTGTAATTTAATACGGAACCACTGAAAGATATATCATAGTTGCCTTATAGATTATAATGTTTATTAAGTTTCACAAAGTTGTACAATATGTGTAAAGAAAAACAGATTGTAACTTAATTTATATTAACTTAAATGTAATGTATTGGTAACAGCAGACAAAACATAAATTATTTCCACTCTCTAGAGAAAATATGACACACCAACGCGTTCTCTGTTGATAGACGCATTTGAGTGTAACCTTCTGGTAATCAGCCATCTGGGATTTGATGCACACATGTTCTGGGGATGTTTTAATCATTAAATATGAAAGACCTCATCCCCACTATCGGCACTACTTTAGCACAAATTATTCTAATAGAGGAATAATCCAGAATCAGCTATGTTTCCCTTTATGGTTCTCTTAGACAACATTAATATATTTGTTGACTACTTTGATCACTTGTTTTACATACTTCAAGACAATTTTCAACATTAAGTACAGATTTCTTTTACTTCAAGATTGAATCAAGTGAAATCATTCAAATAATTCATGTTCTACCATGTAAGTATGTTGAAAGCACAGAAATCGTGACTGACGGACTTCACAGATACTATTTGTTTCATAGTACAATAAAATCATCAGCTATTTTTGTTACTTGTTTTTATTCATGAAAATGCCAGTAATTTAAAGTAATTATAAATTAATTTATGACCAAATGTTGCACATACTTCATTGAGTCAACTACTTAGTATTTAGTAGTTATTGCTTTTAGGTAAGCACTATTTACCAAAGGAACAAAACAAATGATTAACATGATCAGCTTTTTTAATATATGAGAAACACTAATGGGATTACCGTAATTTTTTTCTCACTGATACATATTCTGCTTAAAGTTCCAGAAAATTGATTCACTTTCACTAATAATGCTTCTGTTTTACAGTTTGAAAATATAAGTGTTTACCCAGTATTGTTTTTGTAATACTGCTACATCAATACTTGCAAAAATAAATCCATGTGTTTTAGTTAGCATTACTATTGCTGTAGTGAATCACCATGTCCAAAACAACTTGGGGAAGAGAGGATTTATTTATCTTAAGCTTCTACATTATTTTGATCATCAAAGGAAGTCAGGATACGAACTAAAACAGGGCAGGAATCTGGAGGCAGGAGTTGATGCAGAGGCCTTGGGTGGGTGAAGATTACTGGTTTGCTCATTATGGCTTGTTCATACAGCTTTCTTATAGAACCCAGGAACACCAGCCAAGAAGTAGACAGATTCACAAGGGACTGGGCCCTCTCAAACAAATCACTTATTAAGAAAAATGCCTTATAGTCTTGTCAACCACCCAATCTTATGGAGAAATTTTCTCCAAGGAGGGGCCTTCCTCCTCTTCAGTGACTCTAGTTTGTGTTGGGATGGCACAGCACATTATGCCTGCATTTTAAATTTGTGGGGGTGGGGAGGAACAAAAAGAAAAGGAAGTAAACAGTTCTAAAATTTTTGATGCCCAAAGAAAGACATGAGATATCAATTTGCATCTATTTAAAATATAATTTTTCTTTTAACATTGTTTTTTCATCAATGACTTCTTCATTCTTGGCATCCATATACTCCACTATATTTGAGTACAGAAATATAAATAAAAGCATGCCTTGTTCTGACCTAGAATAGTAAAAGTCAGTAGTACAGTGTCAAAAAGAGTGGTGAATCAAATTACACAAGACAGCCTTCAGTTCAATCATTGACCAAATTCTGAAATGCATCTCTCAGATATTGTGTTTAGAAACAGCTTGATCATAGACTTTTTTATTTAACTAGCCTTTATAAAATAATAAAATAAGCTTTTTCTGGATCATTTCACTTTTCTGACCTGTATCATATTTTTAAGCTTTTACAGTTCTCTAAAAGAAAAAACAACTAAACCTACATGGAGCTTACAATTGAAAACTATACCTTGGTCACTGAATTCATCTTGTTAGGTTTCCCAACAAGACCTGCACTCCAGGTTGTTTTATTCCTTGTGTTTCTGACGTTGTATGGCATGATTTTAACAGGGAATATTGGCTTGATGGTGTTAATTAGGACAGACCCACATCTTCAAACCCCTATGTACTTTTTCCTTAGCAACCTTTCCTTCATAGACCTGTGCTATTCCTCAGTAATTGTTCCCAACATGCTAGTCAATTTCCTCTCAGCAAAGAAATCTATTTCTTATATTGGCTGTGCTCTCCAGTTTTATTTCTTCTGTACATTTGCGGATACTGAGTCCTTTATCCTGGCTGTCATGGCCTATGTTCGCTACGTTGCCATCTGCAATCCGTTGCTGTACACAGTTACAATGTCCAGGAACTTGCGCATGTGGTTGGTCGTGTTGTCATATGCTGGCGGCAACATGAGTTCCCTGGTTCACACATCTTTCGCCTTTATTCTAAAATATTGTGACAATAATGTCATCAATCATTTCTTCTGCGACCTCCCTCCTCTGCTGAAGCTTTCCTGCACAGACACGTCCATTAACGAATGGCTGCTTTCCACATATGGGAGTTCTGTGGAGGTCATCTGCTTCATCGTCATCATCGCCTCCTACTTCTCCATCCTTCTCTCAGTCTTGAAGATCCGCTCTACAAATGGGAGGAAGAAAACTTTCTCCACCTGTGCCTCTCACCTCACCTCTGTGGCCATCTATCAGGGCACGCTGCTCTTCATTTATTCTCGGCCCAGCTCCCTCTATTCCCCCAGTACTGATAAAATCATCTCAGTATTCTACACCGTCATCATCCCAGTACTCAACCCACTGATTTACAGTTTGAGAAATAAAGATGTAAAAGATGCCACCAAGAAAATTCTAAGATTTAAGGTACGATGTCAATGACAAGGATCACTTTAAGATTCATCTCGCTCCAACTACAGGTGCCTAGCAGGGAACTTGCAGCAACATTAAGAGCAAATGCACAAGTATTCAACTGAGACAACTGTTCAAACTCTTATTTAATACCACAGTCATATGAAATTCATAATCCCAAGACATGGTATACTTTAAAGAGTTCAAAGTGAAGTTGGGTGATACATGATACATTTCTAATTCCAGAGTTCAGAAAACAGAGGTAGAGGCAAAAGTACCGTGAATGTGCAATCTGAGGCCTTCTCCTCTCCTCCTCTCCTCTTTTCCTTTTCTCTCCTCTCCTCCTCTCTCCTCTCCCCTCCCCTCCCCTCCTCTCTTTTCTTGTCTCCTCTCTTCTCCTCCCCTTTTCTTTCCTCTCCTCTCCTCCTTTTTCTTCCCTTCCTTTCTCAGGAAGTGCAGCCTGCCTATAAAGTGCACAAGGGCTAGAAAATACCTCTATAATTACGGCTCAGTAAGCTTAAGGATCTGAATTCAATGAAAAAGGAGAGAACCAAGACCTGTAAATGTCCTCTGACCTCCAAACTGGCACTCTGGCATATGTATGGCCACACACATGCATACACACAAAGCACACACACATCAAAGAAAGAAAGAAAGATAGAAAGAAAGAGATAATTGAAAAAAATAAAAAATCTATTTAGATATGCAATATCCTTAGTAATTCAACCTCTCAGAGATGCAAATTAAATCTACAGAGAGTTTCATCTCATACAAAATAATGAAATTACTGAAATTTCCTGAAAGAAAATAATAAATGCCTGTGGGGATGTGTGGAATTGGGAAATTTATTAATTGTTTGTAGAATCATAAACAGGTACAGCCAACACAGAAAACGTGGAAGTTTCTTAAGAAGCTAAACCAGAAGTAGGATCTGACTCATCATACCATTCTTGGGCATACACCCAAAGGACTACAGCCTACCCAGAAATACTTACACTGCATATCTATATTAAATACTGCTGTTTATTCACAAACATTGAGAAATGAAATCAGCATCCTTCCCCCTTACGAAAGAATAGACACTAAAAACAGTGTATGTATGCAGCATGGAATTTTATTTTTGCTTTATAAAAAGCAGAATTCTAAAATTCTGAGAAAATAAATTGATCTGAAAATTAGTATATAATAGAAGGTATCTTGGTCTCATAAATATGAATACTGCATGTTCTCACTCAGAAGTAGATTCTAGCTTATAATTTTGATATCCACATGTGTGTATAGATCATTAAATATCATAGCCCGCTCTGGCAGGAATCTCCAAAGGGTACCTGGGAGAAGGCATGTGTCTGAAGACAGAAACATAGAATAAACCAGGAGAACTGAAGGTCAATACTAAACAGCCCTGAGTTTATTTCTCAGCCAGCACATATACCACAAACAAATGGTAGAGAGCAGGTAGCTAACCACCTCCATGCACTGTCCTTGGGACGAAGCTCAAACAGGTGCTTTATCTTATTCAGCTAAGCAGCTTCTAAGCTCTAATGAGGAGTGCCTCTTGCTGGCATACACCGGGCCAAATCTTAATGGGAAAAATGTGCTCTTTCAACTGGGCAAAAATGCTTTTTCCCATGGGTTAATCATAACTTTCTCACAATCATCAAGGTTATTGAACACAAGCAAGCTTGAAGTCAAATGACTTCTTTAAGTCAGAAATGACTACAGATGGAGACAGTAACATGTGGGCTCCCACAATTAAACTAAGGAGGAAAGAGATTTTAAATAACCAGGTATAGATGAGAGAGTGCACGTGACGGTAATATGAAAAGGGGCTGCTGGAGTGGAAGGGCATGTTCCCAGAAGCTGGAGAAAAAGGGGGAGGTAGGATGACCAAACCAAATTATGCTGAACATGTCATAATGATACCTAACACGTGTATGTTCAAGTAAAATCTAACATCAAAATTCAGCACCCTCACTATCATTGGAAGGAGTTTGGAACTAGTTTGGGGAAGAATATGTAACAGTCTGGAACTTTGGTAAGAAACAAAATTTTACTGTAAACAGCTAATTGGACTATTCTCGCATGAGATTAGAAGACAAGAATATCAAAATGAATCCAGACAGTGGTGGGCCACCTCATGAGTTTCAGGAAAGAACAGGGATTCAAGGAGGAAGGGCAATAGTGAGTGACCACTCATGTCACATTTTCACCATGAGTCTGACTTCACTCTGTCAGTGTCCTGAAATTGGAGTATAGTTGAATTCAGAAATGAACTAGTTTTCAGGGTGGTACTGACATAAGCAACAGCATGCGGTTAACAGACCAACAACATCACAGAAATGGGCTGTACTGCACCAGAACAAGATCAGTGCACTCAGGTAAGGGTCATTTCTTGACGTGCCATCATATGGAAATTAGGTTCATTTAAAGGAAGAAAGCCCCAGATGTAAAGATTCCCTCTTCCCAAAATGCAGTTTCCTAGGAAACTGTTCCTCCAGTTTCCTCACACTATAGCTGATACAACTATGTTTCTGCGCATCCTCATATCGCATAGTGATGCTTCACTTTTGGAGAGTCCCCAGCTCTTGATTTGTATATCCATGTACTTGATTTAACTTTGCAGAGAATATATTCATTAGAGAAATATTTCCCAAGTCCAGTCATTTTCTACTTTTTGTCTATATTGTCAACTTCAATTAAACTAAAATAGTTAATACATTTTAGCAATTATTATTCAAATACTCAAACTAGAATATTCACACAATCACAAAACAGACAATTATGTTCTGCCTAAGGTCTTTACTATGGCTTGAGTAAGAACAGCTCCAATAAGCTCATGTATTTGAATGCTTAGTCCACGGTTCCAGTGCCTGCCTGGACGCCACCACGTTCCTCGACATGATGATAATGAATTAATTTTCTGAATCTCTAAGCAAGCTCCCAATAAATGTATTCTTTTATAAAAATTGCCTTGGTAGTGTCTCTTCACAGCAATAGAAGTTACTAAAACAGACTTAAGTTTTTATTTGAATAAGGAGTATACTAAGTGTATAGAATGTATGATATAACGAAGTTAATGTTGTGCGCATCATTTTATTGGGCCATAAGAACATAACATTGTTGAGGTATTCAGTGGTTGTGAGGTATTCAGTGGGTGTAGATGCTTATTCTGCAAGCATGAAGAACTGAGTGTGAACCTACAGCATCACTTAAAAAATTGTAAGGTCCTGTAATGCCAACACTGTAGGGCAGGTACAGGTAGTCCTGAGAGCACACTGTGCAGCCAGAATGGCCACCAATGATAAGTTTTAGATTAAATTAGAGACATTTCATCCATAGAAAGAGAGTGCCAGGAAGATATCTAACATCATCCTCTGGTTTCAAAGGAGAGTCAATGGACAAACCCACAATATCAAACACACATAGACAATGACACACAGCTGCACACACACACACACACACCTACACACATAAGTACACACACACAGAGACAGACACACAAAGAGAGAAATGAGCATGCAATGTCAAGTATAGAATGTGTCCTTAACATTGACATTTGTGATGATGAATTATTTAAATAACCAAAGAGCAACAAGAAAGCCCCAATAAATTGAATGACCACCAGAAAATAGATTTGTTTGTGTGTACATGCACACATGAGAAGAATTTAGCCATTAATGGAAACATACTCTGTTGCATGTAAACACCGCTGACAAGATAACATGAGTGTAAATATATAAAGTCTGTTGCAAGAGGCTACATTTTGCTTAGTTATAATTTAATGTTCTGTCTTATATAGGCAGCTACTTATCAACAGAAATGTGTGTTCCAGAGACTGCAGACAAATTTATTACTGAAGCTTTAAGGAGTTTCTATAATTAGTGTTGGTGCCTACACAGCCAATCAGTACACTGATACCAAATAAGTTTTTGTTTTAAATGGGTGAATACTATGCTACATCATTTTTATTAAGAAATAAAACAATTATGTCAAAACTGACATATTTCTGAAATAATGGAAATGTAGTATATAGTACTACAGAAAGGAAATGGGGAGGTAAAGACTAGTAGCTGTTTAAGTTTTATTAAATTTCTGCTTTGAATGAAGAAGTAAGCCTTAGGTTATATTTTATATTTTTTAAATAGTTAATAGTTTTCCTACTGATGTATATTTATTTGTTACCATAATAAAGAATTAGCACTGGACTTATGACGTAAAATACAGACCCAGATTATAATTAATCACACCAAAGCCTGAGGGAAATATTTTCAGAATCTGAAATCCCAATTGTCAATGGGTAATATAAAATGCTACCTGCTTCATGCCTGTATGACAGAAACCTGTTCAACTAAGGTAAGTTTCAGATCTAAACTATACAATATGCATCCTAAATATCACCTTCAATGAAATATAGAATTTGTAACTTAGTCATTTATTTTACTTTCTTAGTTATTTAGTTCATGAATTTTTTCCATGTAATGACTAACAATATTTATTTGCGGAGAACTAGAAGAATGTGACTGAACTTACTATAGCGGTAACAGAATAAAATTTTATTTTAGTCTGGTCGCATGGCAAGGACATTATTTATAACTGTGCAAACACATGCATGAACTTAATGAATATTGATACAAAAAGTGAGTGCAAACAGCGACCAGCATATTCAAATGGAGCCCCATTTGAGCACCATGCCATGACTTGTTAGGTCTAGAAAACCCCTCAAATGCTCTTCACCCACATTCCAACTTTCATATACCATCAAGGACAAAGAGCTACATCACACTGCAGAGTAAGGAAACAAACAGTACATACATAGACATGAGGGAGAGAGAGAACGAGAAGAATCAGAGACAGAGAGGAGAAAAAGAAGTAAGGACAGACACAGAAAGGGAGACAGAGAGATCCTATATGTTCCAGAGATATTTTATGTATATATATTGTCCAATTTCCACATGGTTGACAATTTATTAAATGATATTTATATTCTGAATGGAATATTTGTCAGAGTTCTATCAATCTTCTGTATCTTTTCTGTGCCCAGACATATACAACCATAGACATTTTCTGTCTAACCCCATGGAGTGACAAATCATAATAGCTTCCAATGTTATGCAGGGTAGGAAGTGCTAGATCTGGAAAATATTCATGGAGAACTCTCTTACTGTTTCAATAAGAGAAATACTAAATAGTTAAATACCTAGGAGCTACCAGAGACTCTCCATGGGCAGATGAAGAGACCCCATTAAGCTAGGTCTTCCTTCTCTTTCTGCCTCATATGCACTACTGTCAGGGATTGGTGAGACCCTTCAGTTACTGGTGTGTATGAGGTGGAAAGCTGCTGTGTGTGTAATAATAAAAACCTTTCATCTTTGTTGATTTCCAATGTTATATATATAAAGATCTATTTTAAAATCAAGCTTAAGGCAAATGCAAAATAAGTTTGTTGTTGTTCTGTTTTTATACCATATGTTGTTAGTCAGAATACTCACCTGTGCATAGGAGACCCTTGGCTGATGAGAACATGAAATAAACAAACCTGAATCAGGTATAGTAACATCAAAAGCCTACTATGATTATTCGGTAACCTAGTCTATATTCTATAACTGGCAGAAAACTCTTTGCAGCCATCATGATTTTTTTTTTTAGGAAAATAATGAGAATCTTTTTTTGTCACATAAGTACTCCAAAACACAGAAGAAGGTCTGTTGCACTGTCTGTAATGCCAGAATTCCCTGATGTCACTTAGAATTTAAAATACTTCTGTCAGCCAAACATGGCAAAACGTGACTCACAATAATTAGGCAACTTGTAGAAAGCAGCACATTACAGGAATCTCAAGGAAATGAGATCAAATTTTCCAAACAGACTAGCTGAGAAGTTAGTTCTTAAATCATTTAACCAAAAAGTATCTTTAAACTGACTGATGACTCTCTTGTAGTAAAATAGTAACATCTGAAGCCAATTGTGTTGTCTTACAGGTGCACTGTTCACACTCAGAAAGCAAAATATACATTTTGCATCCTCTTGAACATCTTCTAAACAACTCAGGAATGCAAAGAAGAATGGAGAGAGAAAATTGCTCTGCCTTTACTGAGTTCATATTAATGGGAATTACCAATAACTATGAGATAAAAGTGGTTCTGTTCACAATATTTCTACTGGTTTACCTCATTAACCTTGTGGGAAATCTTGGATTGATCTTCTTAATTAAAGTGGACTCCCAGCTCCACACACCCATGTACTTTTTCCTCAGAAACCTCTCTTTCTGTGACCTCTGCTGTTCCACAGCAG
Organism: Bramus lutescens; assembly: GCA_001685075.1. Lineage (NCBI taxonomy): Eukaryota > Metazoa > Chordata > Mammalia > Rodentia > Cricetidae > Bramus > Bramus lutescens. The sequence continues at coordinate 41,153 of LOEQ01001881.1, forward strand.
TTGGGCCCAAGATGCTGAAGGATATATTCGGCAATGACAAGTCAATTCCTTTTTTTGGCTGTGCTCTGCAATTCTTCGTTGCCTGTACATTTGTAGATTCAGAATGCATACTGCTGGCAGTGATGGCCTTTGACCGATACCAAGCCATCAGCAACCCCTTGCTCTACACAGTGAACATGTCCAGCAGCCTGTGCTCCTTGCTCATGTCTGGGGTTTATCTTGTAGGTGTGGCAGACTCTTTGATACACACAACATTGACATTCCACTTATGCTTCTGTGGGTCTAATGAAATAGATCATTTCTTTTGTGATATCCCTCCAATCTTACTACTGTCCTGCTCAGACACACAGGTCAATGAGTTAGCAATATTCACAATTTTTGGGTTTATTGAACTGAGCACCATCTCGGGAGTCCTTGTCTCTTACTGTTACATTATCTCATCAGTCCTGAAGATCCGCTCTTCTGAGGGAAGAGTTAAAGCTTTCTCCACCTGTGCCTCTCACCTGACTGCAGTTGCAATTTTCCAAGGAACTGTGCTCTTCATGTATTTCAGGCCAAGTTCTTCCTATTCCCTAGATCAAGACAAAATGAGCTCACTGTTCTATATCCTTGTGATTCCCATGCTGAACCCTCTGATTTACAGCCTGAGGAACAAGGATGTGAAAGAAGCCCTGAAAAAACTGAAACATAAAATATGCAATTAAATAACTATTGTAAGTTTTTACCTTTCCATGTAGGGTCATTTTGTTTTTCTAAAAATTATGTCACTTGAAAAATGAAATTTCATTTAATATTTACTTAATGGTATTTAATAAATTTAGTATTGATTTTAAAGTTAAATCACAGAAAATTGATCTCCAAATGTTACAATACTTTCTTTTTAAAATATACAAATGCCTGTGTGTATGCACATGTGTGTGCAGATATGTCCACTCACACATATATGAGTAAATGTGTATATGCACATGTGCTGTTTTCTTATTTCTATTATTTAGAATTTATAAGACTACATAACCCAACAAAATTATTTTATAAAAATTTGCAAGATAAAATCTCTAAATTTAACAGATATAGTAAATGCTTTATTAAATATTGTGTTTTGTCCTGGCCATTATTTTCTTTTCCTATTGTATCTCTAGGTCTCATCCTTGCTTCTTATTTACCAATAATTCTCAACATATGTTTATGTCCAAATATAATGCTATAAAAGGCTATGTAACTAACACTGAACAATAATTATTGCACAGAGTACCCTGTATCTTGACACACTTTTTTCTCTTTACCACTAAAAGAACTTACCAAAGATAATGATAATACAGGATACTTGTGTACAAGTTCATTATATTAACATTGGAACTGCTCATTTTATATTTTAGTTTTACAAAGAAGTGTTACTAATAATCTTCATAAATTGGTTAAAAAGGAGTAATAATATTAAGACTCAAAAATTAATTCATCTGAAATTAAGTAGATGTAGTAACTGCTTTTTTATGAACTAAAGTTCCCCCTGTCCTCACTTTGTGTGCCTCAGAAAATGTCCATAAATTTCTTGTAGATTTCAGAACTCTCCCTTCAACTGAAGAAACTCTGTTAAATAATGATTAAGTTAGATGATTTCTAGGATCTTTTTCAAGTATCCATTTTCTGCTTGGAATTCTCTGTTACTATAAATTTTGAATACATTGCTGTATAAACTTCATACTGTTTGTAATAATATTTTCCGTAATAAAATTGGTGGTTTGTCTGTGTTTGAAAGAATTGCACTTAAACTCTATTAAGTCCTATCTGAAATAATGGCAATGGTGATACCAGTGAGATAATTAATTTCACAAAGTCAATTATTTTCAAACTTGGCCATATAATATTGTTAAATGGATTTAGAAATCCTTGAGAACATAGTTGATATGGATATTTCATTATCTTAATGCTGAAGTATTTAAAGCTTATGACATTAATCATGTTGAATCATGTAGAAAATGAGTACAGTTCATTTTCTAACTAAATCTAAATTTTGACAATAAACATGTATGAAATGTTCTATTATCACTGCCATACAAATTTGTGTAACTTCATGAAAGCATCTATTCTTTCTAACACACCAGTACAGAATCACCCAAAAACACAATTGCTAGATACTTTTGTCTGAGACAGAGTTTCTCTACTGTGGAGCCCTGACTGTTGTGGAACTTAATGTGTAGACCAGAATGGCCCAGACTACACAGTTATCCTCCTTTCTCTGCCTCCTGGATGTTGGGGTTAAAGAAGCGATCCCCCATGCTTACTCCATCTCTAGCTTCTGCCTATGAAAAAATAGTGATTAATACATTCTATAACATGTAAGAAATTTTCTCACACAGAACCACTTATGGTAGCATAAAATTTCAAGATCTTAAAATTATCACATACTCCTTAAGAATTTTGAAATGCTGAAAGAAACATGAAGTTTGTGATGTGGGTTTTCAGTTACAATTTCTAGGTTGCAACGAGCCAGGTTTGCTTCATATCATAATCATAGATATATACTAATTATAAGACTTTGTATACCTTTTATTACACATTATCTTGAGATGAATTGATTTTCATTTGTATTGTGGAATGCTACACAGTTATGAGCAAGATCAAAATACCAGCACACAACATGGGGAAAGTTTACAGGGAATATTATATCCAAAAACACAGACTTAAATGGAAGAAAAATTGTGTAGTATCATTAGTTCATACCTCATAAAATACAGACAAAGATTATAGATATATTGAGGTACCTGTAAATAATATGCTTAAAAGCTACTTAATACATAATCTTGGAGAGACACATTAAGAGAAATAACAGAATTTTCAGTGCTGCAGATTAGAAAGAAAAGGGAAGTGACAGGTTAATTAATGAGTAAGAATTTCTTCCCATTCTGATGAAAGGTTCATGGACTGAGGGCAGTGTTTGTAGTTAGTCTATCTGTATAGCTTTATAAATTTTCTGAATTTAACTATAAAGAAGGAAAACAAATAATCCCTAATGCTTTATATATAACCTAACTAGGGATTTTTGTTATCCTTGAAGATAGGAAAGCAGCTGTGGGAAAATTTCTTTTACACACATGAGTGTATTATGTGGCAAGAAGAGAGTACTGAATTATCTGGAACTGGAGTTACAGGTGATAAAGAGATGCCTTGCAGTGTGGACTGAACCTGGATGCTCTGGAAGAGCAGCCAATGATCTTAACCACTGAGACAATGGTAAACCCTGAGTGAACAGGATTAATCACAATTACATTAATATTACTATGACTCTTGATTGGCATGATGATTGTATATAGTCTGAACATAGTATTTAATTGTAGGCATTGAAGGTAAATAGCAATTATAGTTGTAAATATAATATCTTAACTCACAGATTATTAAATATCAGCTGTAACATGACTAATACAAAATCTTTCCTAAGACTCTAATCAGGAGTGATTTCAGTGGCATCAACTGTACAATGGAACAAAATTCCACAGCTCATTTTTTTTAAGATTTATTTATTTGTTATATATACAGTGTTCTGTCTGCATGTATGCCTACATGCCAGAAGAGGGCACCTTGCTGGGAATTGAACTTAGGACCTCTGGAAGAGCAGTCAGTGCTCTCAACCTCTGAGCCTCTCTCCAGCCCCACAGCTCTTTCTTTAATATGAAGTTTAATAATTTCTAATTTTATGGCAGAGGTAAATAAAACAGTACTTCCAGATATGCCCCATTCAGCGTGCAAATTTTGTCTATTTAGAAATGATATTTATATAATATTTTAGCTAACTTAAAACTACAAAAATTTCAAACATTGACATTCTGTTCCTAAATATATGGTTTAATACCAACTACTTCAGCATCCCCTTAAGTTACAAAGATGATTATTTGTAATAGCAGTCCGCTTGTGTGTTCCTGGCTGCCCAGACTCCCAAAATAACCACATAGAAACTATATTATTTCTAATACTGTTTGGCCAATAGCTTAAGCTTATTTTTAGCTAACTTTTGTTTTGTTTTGTTTTGGTTTTAAGACAAGGTTTCTCTGTAGCTTTGGAGCCTGTCCTGGAACTAGCTCTTG
>LOEQ01001881.1:49572-74666 GCA_001685075.1 Bramus lutescens
GGGCAGACACATTGTATGGAATAGAATTGGATATTTATTACTTAAAGAGGGGGACGGGAAGGAGAGAAGGGGGAGAGGGACGAGAGGAGAGACACAAGCGTGCCGAGAGAGAGCAGAGCAGAGATTCAAGATGGCGGGGGAGGCGGGCAGGGTCACTGGGAGTGGGCGTGGCTTGCCTCTTAAAGAGTCAAAACCATAACAGTCAGTATAAGTGAATACTACAAACATAAAAAAATTTCCTACAATAAAATTAATATAATTTCTTGAGAAGGACGAAATATGAGGCTTTGAGTAGGCATTTGTTTACAGTGACAACTTCTTATAGAGAATGGAGTAATAAAAATGAAAGGTTTTCTTGGATTATAGAAATGGAAACAAAGCTAAAGACAAATGATTCAGACTAACTAAATCATTTCAACAGATGAAGTATGAAGCAGAAAGCAACATTTCCGCAGTAACCCAATTTGTCCTGCTGGGATTCGCTTCACTTCCCAACCACCAAGGAATTCTGTCTGCAGTATTCTCCCTCATTTACATGATTATACTCATTGGTAATTGCCTCATAATATTAATAACTAGACATGACCCTACATTGCAAAAACCCATGTACTTTTTCCTGGCAAAATTTTCCACTCTGGAAATCTGTTACGTATCAGTCACTGTCCCAAGGATTCTGTTCAACATTGAAATGCAGGACAGAAGCATTTCAGTGATGTCCTGTGCCGCTACGTGGCCATCTGCAACCCTCTGCATTACATTCTGATCATGAACCCAACCAAGTGCACTCAGCTGGCAGTGGGATCCTGGCTCGCTGGCATTCCAATCCAGATAGGACAGACGTGTCAGATTTTCTCTCTGCATTTCTGCAATTCTAACCAAATCGACCACTTCTTCTGTGACATACCCCCCATTCTCAAGCTAGCCTGTGGGGATACTTCAGTGCACGAGCTGTCTGTCTATGTGGTTGTTATGGTGGTGGCTGCGCTGCCCTTCATACTGGTGCTTACGTCCTACAGCAAAATCATTGCCACCATTCTGAGGTTGCCAACAGCCAAAGGGCGGGCAAAAGCCTTCTCCACATGCTCTTCCCACCTGCTGGTGGTGGTTCTGTTTTATGGATCAGCTACAGTTACCTACTTGAGACCAAAGTCCATGCATTCTCCTGGAAGTGATAAACTGCTGTCTCTGTTCTACACGATTGTCACTCCCATGCTCAATCCACTGATATACAGCCTCAGGAACAAGGAGGTGATTGCAGCTCTGANCCGCTACGTGGCCATCTGCAACCCTCTGCATTACATTCTGATCATGAACCCAACCAAGTGCACTCAGCTGGCAGTGGGATCCTGGCTCGCTGGCATTCCAATCCAGATAGGACAGACGTGTCAGATTTTCTCTCTGCATTTCTGCAATTCTAACCAAATCGACCACTTCTTCTGTGACATACCCCCCATTCTCAAGCTAGCCTGTGGGGATACTTCAGTGCACGAGCTGTCTGTCTATGTGGTTGTTATGGTGGTGGCTGCGCTGCCCTTCATACTGGTGCTTACGTCCTACAGCAAAATCATTGCCACCATTCTGAGGTTGCCAACAGCCAAAGGGCGGGCAAAAGCCTTCTCCACATGCTCTTCCCACCTGCTGGTGGTGGTTCTGTTTTATGGATCAGCTACAGTTACCTACTTGAGACCAAAGTCCATGCATTCTCCTGGAAGTGATAAACTGCTGTCTCTGTTCTACACGATTGTCACTCCCATGCTCAATCCACTGATATACAGCCTCAGGAACAAGGAGGTGATTGCAGCTCTGAGAAAGTTAAAACTGCAAAAGTAGAGCCATGTGTTAGCATCAGATTGTTTTATTTTCTTGAATTACTGGTAACTCACACATTTTGTAATGTTTCATCCTCATATTGAAAAGGTAAACACTTCCATTTTATAATGCATTTTAAAACATATTTTCTTATTCACTTTAATGTATTTAGATGTTCATTAGGCAAGTTTCCCATCCTCAGTAAACCATGTTAGAAAAAATATTTATTTTTAAAACAAAACTTTAATATTTCATAATTTTGGTTTAAGTATGCAAGTAGAATTCAAAATTTATCTTCCATACCTTAAAGTTAATAGATTCTTTAACATATTCACATGTATATTTTCCGACAGTCTTCTATGGTTCTGAAGCATTAGAGCAATAGCTTCCAGTAGAAATAGAATAATTAATGCTTATTGAGTAAGTACGTAAGCGATGACTGAATTATCAGAAAGTCTTCCTGACACTATGAAAAGATCTGGAAAAAAACTACAGTTGCTATTTGAGTTTATTTATTTAAGTGATTCTGCTCCACTATTGAATAATTCCATCACAATCCCAAAGGAAAAGCTGAGTTCCACATCCTTTCCCCTTATGAGTACGAGATCACTTTATGGTATAACAACACTGTGAACATACACAATATTTTTTCATTTATTTTCTCCTTTATTATCGTAACCCTAGATTACTTTACTATGAAGTTCTGCTGTTGTTGTTCTTGCTGCTGATGTTTTTTTTTTCCTTTTTTACCTACAATTCACAGATGTACACCTTGGCCTCTCCATGTTTAGCAAAATGGATTCCCTGAATTTAAGTGTGAATACAAGTACCTGAGTTATTTCAGGATTTGCTGAAGTCCAAACAGTTATATGGTATCTGCAGATATGTGCTTTCATTCTTTTAGGGGGTTGCTAAAATTATTCAGCCATTGAACAGCTTTGCATGGGAAAACTGAACATCAAGCAACATAACCGTCCATTTTCATTTATCCCATCCCAGATTTGCAAATTTGCACCTCATTTTGAAGGAGGTTGTGTCTTTTTCTGAAGTGGTGGCATTCTTGCTAAATTGTCCCTGCTCAGTCAATGACATTTAGTGCATGTGCAGACAAAAAGCCAAGTTAAATTTAGTGTTAAAAGATTGGCATAAGAACAGAAGGGTGATGCTTTAGAAGGAGTAAAGTGTCATCAGGTGATTCAGGGGTAAGAGTGAATAATAGAATTAAAGAAATCACAGAACATGTCATATATGTATGCAATTGGTGAAAAGCTGTTAAACTGAAAAGAAATAAAAATGAACTCATTTAAAGATTTTAATGCGCTATTTATTTTTGCTTTTCTGTTTCATATTAAAGGAATAAATTTAACAGATGGTAATACAAAGTAGAATAAATAAATGCACAAGACCACACACGTGTAATTGCACAGCAAAGTGACAATATACTTAAGCATTAAAGCTTTAGCTCTAGAATCAGGAAAAATAGCTAAAAATTTGCAAAGTATGTTATCTAAAATATAATGCATAAAAGGAAATGGTTTAAGTGGTTATTAACAAAAGTTACAGAGTTGATTCCTAAGATAGCACTTCTTTAAAACCTGGGAAATATTTCAAAATTAATTATATAACAAGAGGTATGCTCAGATAATAATATTTTCCCAAATTCCTAGCTACAGATGAAACTCCATAATAAATAAATACGTAAAATATTTGAATTTATACTCTACTACAAATCTCAGAAATACCTAATAAAATATGATTAGCATCATTAACCATTCATGTCCATATAGCCCCAATTACTGGCTGTAATAGTGAAAAATAAATTATAAATGATAGACCCCAAACTAAAAAATTTATAAATTTTGTATATTGATAACTTTCAATAAATGTCTATAAAATGCCTCTTTAATATATTTGTTTCTGTATCTAAACTTAGTATTTTACTTCCATAAAACACTCCTTTGACTAGATTAAACATCCTCATTGTGTTTTTGAACTATTTTCCACGTGTTTATGTCTACATAAAGATTTAGCATATGCATTCTGTAATTTATATTCTTTGCAAAATCAGAAAACACTTCTCTGGTTAAATTGATCTGATCATTGATTAAGAATGTCATTCAGCAATTTTCTGAAACTTTAGATTTGATGAACTGAGGGATATTAAAAGCAGAAATTGTCTGGTCCTCTGAAGTGGTGACCAAAAAATTACTGTCAAAAAACTCTTCCTGATTGTTGTGGCTTTGTGACTAAATTTACAGAAGGAATAGTGTATAGATAGTTTGTATGCTTTTTGCAATTTTTACACATAAAATGCATAATTGGCACATCTATTATCATCCACTACTCTTTCAAAACGTTATAATATGTTATAATGTGGGGAATAAAAAGACCTGACTTGACCACAAGCCATAGAGAAGGATCAGGCTGAAGATCACATAGCTACCTCAATAATGCTAAATCTTTAATACCTCTTTTATCAATGATAGAAAAATAAAGATAAATTATCTTATATTAAGGCATTTTATATTTCTCACCATTTGAAAGAATTTCTCACTTAATTCATAAATCATTTAAAGATATAATATGTTTAATTATTCATTCAAAACATCACTTTTTGGTTTATTATGACACTGTTTATTCTCTATTTGTTTTTTCGAGACAAGGGTTACTGGTTGTCCTGGAACTATGTCCTAGAACCAGGCTGGTCTAGAACTCATAAAGATCAGTCTGCCTCTGCTCCCCAGCCCTAGGATTAAACACATGCGGTACCACACCCAGCACTGTTTATCATCTTAAGAGAAATAGCCAGGTGGTGGTGGTGCAGGCCTTTAATCCCAGAACTTGGGAGGCAGAGGCAGGTGGATCTCTTTAAATTTAAGGCGAGTCTTGTCAAAAAGAGCTAGTTTCAGGACAGGCACCAAAGCTCTTCAGAGAAACTGTTTCAAAAAACATACATGTGTATGCATGTAGGTATGTATATAAAATCCCTGATTTTATATACATATGATTGCATATGCCGAGGAGTCCATATAAGTTCAAAAATTAGCAAACAAAATTACTGTTACTGCTAAACTAAATTTACTCTCTGGGTCACAGTTAGGAAATATTAATGTATCTATGATAAATGATTAGAAACAAGAAATAAAAACCATCTAGAAAACATGAAAACACCATTTGTCTAAAGGCTGATGCTGTATTGTCTGAGTGAAAGATAATAACTACAATACTTCAGTATTACTAAGTATAAGTCTTTGTTTTGAAACTTTAAAATGTTTAAATTATTTCAGTGTATTGTGTGTGTATGTGTGTGTCTGTCTCTTTGTCTGTATATGTGCTGTTTGTGTTTTCCTGTCTCTGTGTCCATGAGTGTATATGTATGTTGTGTGCGTGTGTGTCTGTGTGTGGTTTGTGTGTTTGTAAGGTAATTGTCTGTGTTCAGAAACATTGAACTTTGCTTGGTTATAGCCCATGAAGGAGCTCCTAACCAGAAAAGAGTTTTTATGCCTACCCATCAGTAAAAACTTAGCTTTAAGCTGGAGCTTGTGAAATATAGCCAGATCATTTTCACTACTCATCCGTCCATGCTAAACATCATTCAGTCTCTTAACATTATATTAAATCCACAAAAATCCTAAATTCTACCAGGTTTCAAAATGTTATAGTTTTTCTAAACTTTTTTATTTTAAAGACATTGTTTTCTACATATATAAATTTCTGTGAAAGGTATTTATACATTATTTTAAAGAACTGTACATAGTATTCAGATATGCAGGAGCTGTGGTGTTTTTCCCAATAGCAAACAATACATTTTTGGAAATTACTTTTACAAAATGATGATAATCAACTATGAAAAAATAAAAAATTGTATTAATATTAGAAAAGATATAATATGTTGATGTGATCAAAGATCCCATTACTTGATAACTAAATAGTAAAAGCTGAAAATGAAATAGATTAGTTCATTCTTCTACCATCATCACAGGAACTCTTTTTTGTAATAGATGCTAATTAATAAAGACTTCCAAAGATGGTAACATGCATAAAATAAGGGAATATGGAATACTCAGCTAAGTGAGATCCTACATCACACTTACTCCTCTGAAGATTGTCCACAAAATTGTAAACTAAAAAGTTGACATAGAAGCAAATCAGTCTCTTTTGAATATAGCAGGTCTGTAGCATACATGAACTCCTGGCAAATGGGACTGGGTGCACAAGATTTGGAAAAGGTCAAGACAACTTAACTTTCTATGAAACAGGAAAAGCTTCATGAAGCCAGAGCCCTATCTGAGACATTGGTGCCAATTAAAGGCTGCTGGGGAATGAGGCATGCATTTATGTTTCAGGGATGTTCTCAGGAAGATATCTCATAGACATATACAGAAACACCAACTTGACTCAGGGAAATAAGGGGGTTTGGGTTTTGAGAAAAAAAAGTAGTGGTTGGGATGGGGAGAATGGAGAAGGAATGCAGAGCGGGTCTGATCAAAACACATAAGCATGAGCAACATTCTTAAAAATAAACCTCCCTGGATATTATTTTCATTGTTCTATTCTTCTCTTTGAGGGACAAGGAGAATTAATATCTCAGTTAGAAGGTTGCATGGGAATAGAGTCGATCCCCAGGGTAGTGAATTTTATTACTTAAATAATATAGTTAGTTTATACAGAGACATTTGAAAAGTCAGTGAGAGACTGTTCTAAATAAAATTCATGAGCTGAAAATTATCTTTGCCTTTCTCATATTGAAGGCAAACAATAATGGTATGTATTATATTTTGTGTAGAATAAGATAGGTAAGTATGAAATGAGATGGAATAAATATAAAGTTATATATACAGTATACAAACACCAAAAAACAATATTTAATTTCAGAGAATTAGATAAAAATCTAATGTTTTATATTTGAAACACTGATTGACGCAGACTTTGTACATTTCTGGATATACTTACTAAGCAATCACGTGAAAGCAATGGAAAGTACTCTATTGCAAATTAAGCTTGTATAATAAATATCACGTTTTCACCAATATCTTCATTTAACTCTCAATATTTATTTAGGAAATAATCTGCTTAAGAAACAATCAAATATTTTATGTATTTTCAATATAGAAATAAGATCTTCAAAAAGCACAATTTTATGTAACCATTAAGTAATTCAGGTAATGGGTATTATCAAACTGATTTACATCCTATCATGCTTATGTTAAAATGTTTCTTTTGTTTTCCATGTTGCTTTTTTCTATTAGTCTTTTCCTTAAATTGGAATGCATATCTGAGTGAAGAATGGTTATAATGGTGAACAGGCACATAGAGAAAGCAGAGTCTGAACTTGAAACCTTTTTGTAGTAATGTCACCACTTACTTAAATTATAAATGCTCTACCAACTCAGTTACCATATCTCTTATGAAGTGATTTATCACTTTCTTCATTCATCTTTTTTATTTTATCTGATTAGTTAATCATATGAGTTCTAAGGAAGAAAATTCTGATACCATACATTTATATATTACCAAGGTAAACTGTCAAACAAGTATGTGTATTTTCCTTATGATGACTATGTTTAAAAACCGATTTTGTCTCATGTGTTATACAGCAGCAAAATATAAATTTTTAACTCTCGGTTGTGTAATAGAGGTTTAGATTTTTGCTTTTTATAAACCAATGAAAGATTCATGTCCATTGTCAACTCCTTCCATCTTCCCATGTCTCCCTGTATCCTGGCTCCTGGCACTCTCTACTGCCACTATGGGGAGAACATATCTGAGGTTTTATTCAATTTCTATCACCATTTTCCAATAAAAATTATAATAAAATTACAGGACGCTGAGCATATTTTAACCAATTTATTGTTTTCTACATTATTATAAAATTAAATTTATACTTAATATGTTTTTGAAGCTTGTTCCCTTTTCATTGACCACACTAACATTGTGGACAAATGGTGATGAGGATGCTCTTTATTGTGAGCTACTTAGTTTTATTTTCCTATTTTTCACAAGTTAATATGAAAATAAAATAGCTCATAGTAAAGAAAAATTACATTATATACTACTTATACATGATTGAAGAAGAAGAAAGTAATTCAGCCATATTCTTACTCCTAACCCTTATCTGATAATGAACATGGATATATATGTAAGATGTTCTTAATGTGCAACTGGCAGGGGTCAAAACTTTCACCATGAATAGTAGTTTGATTTGGAGGACTATTCATGTGAAATAAGCACTTTAATGTGTTAATATTTTATTCAGTAGCTTCATAAATTAGCTTTGCAAAACATTAAGCTATTTGTTATACATAATGTGTAGATAAAGCATACCATTAACATTTTAATCCATATTTATGCATAAAAAACAGAAAAATGAAAATAACATAAACACAAACACATTAATGTGCACAAATACACACACACAATGCACACAAACAAATACGCACTATAACAATACAGAATGGAAAAACATAAATATGATGATAGCAGGATTAGTGAGAAAAGTATTATTGAAAAAATTCAGATAAACACTACTGAAATTAAAGTCTAAACAATATTTATGCTGACTGATCCTATATAACTTGCATTGAAAGGAAAATAACTTTGAAAGAAATAATATTTAAAGGTATTTAATGGATTAATTCTATTTTGTTTTGTACTAAAATTCTACAGAACACAAGCCTAGAAAATATCTTGAAGAAACCACAGCAACATTACAGGACTTTCAGATATTGCATTTAAAAATGAATTATACAATTTAAATCATGTATCCTATCAATGCAAAAACATAATAAAATATATATCAGAAGATGAAAATGCAAGTTCTAATCATCATTTATTAATTATGAAAATATATTTGATTATACTTTTTAGAACAATGGAATCTAAACATTTAATTATTAAAAAGAGACTTGTGCTCTCAGAAAAGTATACATGAAGCTAAATAGGCTAGAAATCAGAAGTGATGTCTATTTGTGATTTAACATTTTCCATAGGTGAAACATGAGGAACTCAATGCCATAGAAAATGTTTCCACAGTGATGCAATTTGTTCTGATAGGGTTTTCTGACCTTCCCAACCTCCAAGGATTTATATTTGCAGTGTTCTCTACTGTATATATAATTATCCTGACTGGAAATTTCCTCATAATAATAATAACCACTATGGACCCTGCATTACAGAAACCCATGTACTTTTTCCTGGCAAATTTTTCCACTCTGGAAATCTGTTACGTATCAGTCACTGTCCCAAGGATTCTGTTCAACATTGAGATGCAGGACAGAAGCATTTCAGTGATGTCCTGTGCCGCTCAGCTGTGCTTCTTCCTTATGTTTGGAACGACTGAATGTGTGCTGCTGGCTGTGATGTCCTATGACCGCTACGTGGCCATCTGCAACCCTCTGCATTACATTCTGATCATGAACCCAACCAAGTGCACTCAGCTGGCAGTGGGATCCTGGCTCGCTGGCATTCCAATCCAGATAGGACAGACGTGTCAGATTTTCTCTCTGCATTTCTGCAATTCTAACCAAATCGACCACTTCTTCTGTGACATACCCCCCATTCTCAAGCTAGCCTGTGGGGATACTTCAGTGCACGAGCTGTCTGTCTATGTGGTTGTTATGGTGGTGGCTGCGCTGCCCTTCATACTGGTGCTTACGTCCTACAGCAAAATCATTGCCACCATTCTGAGGTTGCCAACAGCCAAAGGGCGGGCAAAAGCCTTCTCCACATGCTCTTCCCACCTGCTGGTGGTGGTTCTGTTTTATGGATCAGCTACAGTTACCTACTTGAGACCAAAGTCCATGCATTCTCCTGGAAGTGATAAACTGCTGTCTCTGTTCTACACGATTGTCACTCCCATGCTCAATCCACTGATATACAGCCTCAGGAACAAGGAGGTGATTGCAGCTCTGANCCGCTACGTGGCCATCTGCAACCCTCTGCATTACATTCTGATCATGAACCCAACCAAGTGCACTCAGCTGGCAGTGGGATCCTGGCTCGCTGGCATTCCAATCCAGATAGGACAGACGTGTCAGATTTTCTCTCTGCATTTCTGCAATTCTAACCAAATCGACCACTTCTTCTGTGACATACCCCCCATTCTCAAGCTAGCCTGTGGGGATACTTCAGTGCACGAGCTGTCTGTCTATGTGGTTGTTATGGTGGTGGCTGCGCTGCCCTTCATACTGGTGCTTACGTCCTACAGCAAAATCATTGCCACCATTCTGAGGTTGCCAACAGCCAAAGGGCGGGCAAAAGCCTTCTCCACATGCTCTTCCCACCTGCTGGTGGTGGTTCTGTTTTATGGATCAGCTACAGTTACCTACTTGAGACCAAAGTCCATGCATTCTCCTGGAAGTGATAAACTGCTGTCTCTGTTCTACACGATTGTCACTCCCATGCTCAATCCACTGATATACAGCCTCAGGAACAAGGAGGTGATTGCAGCTCTGAAAAGGCTGTTTCTTAAAGAATAGTGCTATCCATTTAGTAAAAATGTTTTTTGACTTTTGTGGTTTTGATTTTAGAGTAACATCTTAAACCTATTTATGCTTGCTGTGAGAAGGCAATCACTTACCAGTTATGTATATTTTGCACTTAAATATTATGAAATTTTGCATCATTTGTATATATACTATGCATATTATCTATCTTTAATGATCTATGTCTAATAAAAATATTTTCTCAATTAAAATTTTTATTGTGGTTGCTTTTCCTCTGTGCAAAAAGAAATGAAATGTAACTGTTATTGGATTTAATTTAAAGGGAAATTGCCTACTAAATATCCATTCACACATTTGTAGATATTCATCTTTTGTTCTGTACTATATAGAACATTAGTTATCAACAATAAGTTATGACAGAATACTTCTACGTTTAAATAAGTGAATAACTAATATGTTAGTCTGCAAAAATGAATGTCCCAACAATATCTATGCACTCTGAATATCAATGCTTATTATACTTTAATAATTTAATTGCCCATGCACTGATGTAGATTTCATTTATACTAATATTAAAATAAAAGTTGACACACATCTTTTCTCTCTAGCAATCCTCATGATACTATACTGCATGATGCAGAAATTTACTCTGATTAAATTCTTTTTATCCCTCTTCATATTCTGATATCTTTCATTACTTTTTGTTTGTTTTTCTTCTTTTTTTTTTGCTTTCTTCAAGACAGCTCTGACCATCTTAGAACTAGCTTGGTAGAGTAGGCTGGCCTCGAACTCACAGAGATGCACCTGCCTCTGCCCCCCCCCAAGGGGCCACCACCTTCCAGCCATCTTTAACTATTTCTGATGATATTGTTCTCTTTAAATTATTTTGTATCTTTCCTAATTACACTACAAACATGTCCATATATGTCTTAAATATTTTAATTATCATATATATGGACCAATTGCATTTGTGTTATTAGATTGTATACACACACATACACACACCCATCATTCTTGAGATTACTAACATTACTATATGTTTGAACTGTCTTGTCTAGGAAAATGAACATCATCTATTAGAAACATAAATTCCCATCTGTGAAATACTAGATTCTAAGTTACAAATTCACTGAGAAGTTTTCAGTTCACCTTAACATTTATTTTTTCCATGCAACTACATTTAAGTACAGCAGAAAAATTTACTGCATTTGACATAGTTATGTTTCTCCTTCATCTAATCATTTCTATTCTGACTATTTGTGTGGTGGATTATATTTATTCATTTGTTTCTCTTACTCCTGAAAGTACATATGTGTACATCACTTTAATTTTGTTTTATATGTTTCAATCATTTGTCATGATGTGTAAGAAAATGATCATGTGAATTAAAAATATGATGGTAAACATAATAATCATGGCACAAATTTTTCTATTCTTGTATTATTTTCTGAGATTTGTTAAAGGATGATAATTTTATGAGTATAGTTTTATTCCATGAATTCATATAAATTCAGAATTTTCATATTTTTAGTAAAGTGTTGTATAGTCGGGTGCCTCTCTGATAATCTCTGTAAGTAGAGAAGTTCTGATATTGTGTTCCCATTCATTATTCTTGCACATCTCCTTTAAATCACATATAATAAACCAGGAAGAAAAGAATGATGGATATTTGATTAGCAACATTCTGATGTGCTTGCTATATTTAGAAACATTTTCTGACTGTTGGATTGGCTCTGTTTTATTTTATGTTTAAATATTTTAAGATTATTTTATAAGATCATTATAAAGGAGAAAGACAGTCTATTATGCCAAATTAGTATTAGAACAAAGAGGCGATAACTATATAGGCCCTCCTTAGTGGGGCAAAACACCGGGTCCCCACCCCAAGTGCCTTGGCTTCTCTAGTCAGCCAGAAGGAGAGTTTCCTGCAGGTAAGCTGCTCCAAGACACAACCCTTTCCACAAGATCCTGCAAGCTACAACCCCCATCCCACCATAACTTGTCTATCCTCCTGAAGCCTTGGTGGAACTCTGAAACAAACTTGCTACAATATAGAGAGGCTCTCTGCCTCACCTTCTCTATCCAGCCAGCAGGAGACTTTCTGCGGGTAGGGTACCACAATACCCACCCCATCTACCATTTCCTGCAAGCTTTAAGCCCCACCCACCCCAACACTCATCTTTCCTCCTGAAACCTGCGTGGAACCCTGAAATACAGCTTGCTACAATACAGAGGACCAAGAGGTGAGTGACCAGCCACCCAGTGGGACACTCCACTCTCTAGGCCTTCTATAGTGGGGCAAAACCCTGGGACCCTCCCCCAACTGCCTCGGCTTCTCTAGTCAGCTAGCAGCAGAGTTTCCTACAGGTAGGCTACCCCAAACCCCACCCTCGTCCACCAGCCCCTGCAAGCTACAACCACCATCCTGCCCCCAAACTCACCTATCCTCCTGCAACCTTAGTGAAACTCTGAAACACAGCTTGCTACAATAGAAAGAGGACCAAGAGGTGAGTGATCCCCACCCAGCAAGACACCCACTCTCTAGGCCCTCCATAGTGAGGCAGAAAGCTGGGCCTCTCCCACACCTGTCTCACCTTCTCTAGACAGCAGCAGGAAAGTTTCCTTCAGAGAGGACCAAGAGAGGAATTCTAAAGCACAAGATGTGACTACACAGAGTGGACCAAGAAAGTGAAGAAGGTGAGCAGACCAAGAGAGCACACTAAGAAAGAGCTTAGTGGCTCCCTGGGACACAGAGCAGTCCAAGAATGATTCACAAAGACTCAACAGCCACTGCAGGGATTGGACCAAGATGCAAAGACACTGCCAGCATCAACCGGAGGAAGAGATGGGTAGGCGCCAATGCAATAATTCATCCAACAACCTAAAAAGCAGCATGTTAACACCAGAACCCAGTGGTCATACAACAGGAAGACTTGATCATCCTAACCCAGAAGAAGCTGAAAAAATGATTTTAAATGTAACTTTATGAAGATGATGGAGACCTTTAAAAATGAAATAAAAAACTCCCTTAATAAATGGAGGAAATGACAAATAAAAATTTGGAAAAAATTTAATAAATTTCTCAAAAAAATAAAAAACCAAGAGAACTATGAAAAATAACCAAACAGGTAAAGCACACAGTTCAAGAATTGAAGAATGAAATAGAGGCAATAAAGAGAACACAATCAGAGTGAATTGCATATGGAAAATCTGGGTAAAGGAACAGAAGTTACAGAGGCAAATATAACCAATAGAATACAAGAGTTGAAAAAGAGAATCTCAGATGTTGAAGATACTATAGAGGAAATAGATTCATTTATTCAAAGAAACACATAACCACTACCACCGAAAAATAACAGGAATTTACATTCACTGGTCATTATCATCTCCTAATATCAATGGACTCAATCCACCTACAAAAAGAAGTAGACTAAGAGAATTGATACAAAGACAGGATCCAGCCTTCTGCTGTATACAAAAAGCACACCTCAACCCCAAAGACAGACATTACCTCAGAGAAAAGGGTTGCCAAAAGGTTTTCCAATCAAATGGAACTAAGAAACAAGTGGGTGTAGCTATCCTAATATTTAACTAAATATATTTCAAACAAAAATCAACCAGAAGAGATGGAGAAGGACACATTATACTCATAACAGAAACAATCCATCAAGAAGAAGTATCAATCAATCCTGAACATCTATGCCCCTAATACAAGAGCACCCACATAAGTAAAGGAAACATTACTAAAGTTTAAATCGCACATCAAACCCCACACACTAATAGTAGGTGACTCCAACACACTCCACTCTTGTTAATGGACAGGTCAACCAGACAGAAACTTAACAGAGAAATAAGAGAACTGACAGATGTCATTATTCAAATGGACTTAACAGACATCTATAGAACATTCCACCCAAAACAAATAATAAATACTTTCTTCTATGCACCTCATGGAACATTCTCTAAAATTGCCCAAATACTCAGTAACAAAGAAAATCTCCACAGATACAAAAAATGCTGTATTTTTTCGTGGTTTAAAGTTATAATTTAGCAAAGCGCTATTCTCATAAATTCTACAAACTCATGTAAATTGAACAGTGAACTATTCAATTTCACCTGGGTCAAGGAAGATATAAGAAAGAAATTAAAGTCTGCCTAGAATTCAATGAAAATGAAGGCACAGCATACCCAAACCTAAGGGACACTATGAAAGCAGAGCTAGGAAGAAAGTTCATAGCACCAAGTACCCACATAAAGAAAAAAAAAACAGAGAAAGCTCTCATTAGTGACTTAACAGCACACCTGAAAGTCTAGAACAAAAAGAAGCAGACTCACCCAAGAGTAGAAGACAGATAATAATCAAATTGAAGGCAGATCAACAAAATTGAAACAAAGTAACAATACAAAGAATTATTGGTACAAAATGCTGGTTCTTTGAAGAAATCAACAAGATAGACAAACCCTTATACAAACTAATCAAGAGGCTTAGAGAGAACATCCCAATTAACAAAATCAGCAATAAAAAGTGGACATAACAACAGACACTGAGGAAATCTAGAGAATCATTAGGCCATACTACAAAAACCTGTACTCCACAAAATTGGAAACACAAAAAAATGGACAATTTTCTGGATAAATACCAAATACCAAAATTAATTGTCACAATTTAAGTAGAACAATAAGCTACAAAGAAATAGAAGCTGTCATCAAAAGCCTCCCAACCAAATAAAGCCAAGGGCCAGAAAGTTTTAGTGCAGAATTCTTCCAAGAACTAATACCTGTATACCTCAAAGTGTTCCACATAATAGAAACAGAAGAAATATTGCCAAACTCTTTTTATGTGGCTACAGTTACCCTGATACCGAAATCACACAAAGACTTAACCAAGAAAGAGAATTACAGACCTATGGTACTCATGATCATAGATGCAAAAATACTCAATAAAATACTGGCAAACCAAATCTAAGATCAAATAAAAAAATAATCATTCACCAAGATCATCTCAGCTTTATCTCAGAGATGCAGGGATGGTTCAACATACAAAACTCTATCAATATAATCCATCATATAAATAAACTGAAAAAAAATCACATGATCATCTCATTAGTTGCTGTAAAAGCATTCAACAAAATCCAACGCCCCTTTATGATAAAGATGTTGGAGAGATCAGGGATACAAGGATCATATCTAAACATAATAAAAGCAATATATAACAAGATGACAGCCAACATCAAATTAAATGGAGAAAAACTCAAAGTGATTCCACTAAAATCAGAAACAAGACAAAGGCTGTCCACTTTCATCATATCTATTCAACACAGTTCTTGAAGTTCTGCTAGATCAATAAGACAACAAAAGTACATCAAGGAGATTCAAATTTGAAAGAATGAAGTCAAACTTCTGTTATTTGTAGATGATATGATAGCATATATAAGCAACCCCAAAAACTCTACCAGGGAACTCCTACAGCTGATAAATACCTTCAATAATGTGGTCAGAATCAAGCTAAATAAAAAAAAAAGTAGCCCTCCCATATACAAATGATAAAGAAGCTGAGATGAAAGTCAGAGAAACATCACCTTTCACAATAGCCACAAATAACAAATAGTTTGGGGTAACACTAATGAAAAAGTGAAAGACCTATTTGACAAGAACAAGAAGTCTTTGAAGAAACAAATTAAGAAGATACCAGAAAATGGAAAGATTTCCCACTTGCTTGGGTAAGTAGGATCAAAATAATAAAAATGGCAATCCTACCAAAAGCAATCTATAGATTCAATGCAATCCCCATCAAAATCCCACCACAATTTTTCACAGACCAAGAAGGAACAATATCAACTTCATATAGAATAGCAAAAAAAAAAAAGGATAGCAAAAACAATCCTGTATAATAAAGTAACTTCTGGAGGCATCACCGTCCCTGACATCAAGCTCTATTACAGAACTACATTACATTACATTACAGAGCTAACGAAAACAGCTTGATATTGAAATAAAAAGAGTGGTTGACCAATGGAATCAAAGTGAAGACTAATCCACATACCTATGAACACCTGACTTTTGACAAAGAAGCTAAAATTATACAATGGAAAAAAGAAATCATCTTCAAAAATGGTGCTGGCATAACTGTATGTCAGCATGTATAAGAATGAAAATATATCCATACTTATCTTCATCCACAAAATTCAAGTCCAAATGGATTGAAGACCTCAATATAAATCCAACTACACTGAACCTAATAGAAGAGAAAGTGGGAAGTAGCCTTCAATGCATGGGCACAGGATACCACTTCCTAAATATAACCCCATTAGCAAAGGCACTGAGAGCAACAATAAATAAATGGGACCTCCTGAAACTGTAAAGCAAAGGACACAGTCAATAAGACAAAATGGGAGCCTGCTGAATGGGAAAAGGTCTTCATCAACCCCACATCAGACAAAGGACTGACCTCCAAAATTTGTAAAGGACTCAAAATTAGACATCAAAATACTAAATAACCCAATTAAAAATGGGGTACAGAACTAAATAGAGAAATCTCAACAGAAGAATCTCAAATGGCAGGAAGACACTTACAAAAATGTACAACATCTTTAACCATCAGGGAAATGCAAATTAAAACAACTCTGAGATACCATCTTACACCTGTCTGAAAGGCTAAGATCAAAAACAACAATGACATCAAATGCTGGAGAGGATGTGGAGTAAGGGGATTACTTATCCATTGTTGATAGAAATGCAAACTTGCACAATCATTTTGGAAATCAGTATGGCAGTTAATCAGAAAATTGGGAATCAACCTACCTCAGGATCAGCAATACCACTCTTGGGCATATACCCAAAAGATGCTCCATCATATTACAAAGACATTTGTTCATAGCAGCATTATTTGTGATAGTAAACCCTGGAAACAACCTAGATGCCCCTCAACCGAAGAAGGGATAAAGAAAATGTGGTGCTACTCAGCGTTAAAAAAATAATGACATCTTGAAATTTTCATGCAAATGGGTGGGATTTGAAAACACCATCCTGACTGAGGCAACCCAGACTCAAAAAGATGAATATGGTATGTAGTCACTCATAAGTAGATACTAGCTGTAAAGCAAAGGATAACAAGCCTATAGTCCATGACCCTTCAGAAGCTAAGGAAAAACATATATAGATATACCCAAAAAGTTGAAATAGACAAGATTGCCTGACAAAATTGGGAACATAAGGGTGGTGGAAGAAGGGAAGATGGAAGAGGAAGAAGAGGAATGGAGAAAGGGAGGGGCATGTAGAACTTGAGGCAACATTATAGTTGGGATGCAGGAATAACAGAGATGAGAGGAAGGAGATATCTTGATTGATGAGGCCTTATGGGACTAGCAAGAAACCTGGCACTAGAGAAAGTCCCAGGAATCCATAAAGATGACCACATCTCAGACCATAAAGCAACAGAGGAGAGAGTGCCGAAACTGGCCTTGCCCTGTAGTCAGACTGATGAAAATCTTCAAAATCACCATAGAACCTTCATTCAGCAACTGATGGAAACAGAGGCAGAGATCCGTATCTGAGCACTGGGCTGAGCATCCAAAGTCCAGTTGACAAGTAGGAGGAGTGGGAATGTGAGCTCTGGCATACCGAAGGGGCATTGGCAGTGCCACCAGGATTTATCTTTACTGCTTGTACTGGCTTTTTGGAACCTATTCTCTTTTAATGCATACCTTGCTCAGCCTAGATATAATAGGGAGGATCTTGAACCTTCCCCAAAGCAAGGTACATCACCCTCTTTGAAGAGTGGATGGAGGTGGGGTGGGGGGAGAGGGGAAAGAATAGTAGGAGGGGAGGGAGGGAGAACTCGGATCGGTATGTATAATAAAATAAAGATAATTTGTTTTCTTTCAAAATTAATAAAAATAAGTTTAAAAAATAAGAAAGAAAGTTAATATTAATCTGATCAAAGAGTTAGGATATGATTAAAAAAAGAAAATAAATACTGGAAGGATGTTGATCATAGTTAAATAGGGAAGCATTTTAAATGCAATGGATTTCATATTGGAATACTGATAACATTGCATATTATACATTATGTTTGTATCAATTATGTTTTAAAGTGCAAAATTAAATTTCATTTCCCATTCTGAGAGAGATCAACTAGCTGACTATCATAAAACTTAAGTTCAAGATATGCCTAAAATGTTAATGTATTCTTTGGGGAAAATTCTGAAATAGAAATCTAATTAATTAAATGGTTTCATAACACCAAAACCTTAGGGAAATAGTTTCTAAGATTTAAACCCCAAATTTTAACTGCATGAAAAAACACAAACTACATAGTATTCATCTAAGATTGAACTGTTTATCTCAGACTGTTCATCTCAGGTAGGTTCCTGGATTTCAACATTTTAAAACACAAAGTTAAAAATATTGATCGTCTTTGGAAAACAGTGAGAGCTACATAGATTAATCAACTTCTCTCTGCTTATATTAATACATTATGAAGTAAAATGATTAAAAGACAGTTTTTATCTCAAAAATAGAAGATTTTGAACTTAAATATGAGCATTTACTCAATTTATCTTAATCTGAACTCATAAGCAACTTTCTGAATATGTGACCATCATGACGATATGAAAATTACAGTCTCTGCTGGTGTTCTCTGTTGATGGTTCCTTTAACAGATAATGGAGCACCACTTTATAAATAACAGCATGTGATAATTCAGCTTTACTTCAACACCATATAAACCATAAGTAATACTTACAGAGCCAGTGTAATGAAAACAGCTTTCAATGTGTATCCATCCGTTTCCTACTCACAATATTTCATTTAAGAGTCTTACAAGTGCAAATCAATCACATATTAAAGGACACACATAAAAAGCTCTGAAAATTTCATGTTTCTTTATACTCTTTTCATATTTAAGATGTAATTCTTGACTTAAAAACTAATCACAAGAAAATGTTAGTGTTAAGTCACAGATTTACTAGTTTTCTTTTAGTATGCTTCTTTGAGTGCCCAGAGACTAGATGTTTGTCTCTAAACAATTCTTTGGAAAAGACACAAAGACCGGTGAAAATAAAGTATATTCTTGCAAGAAAATGTGATTTATTTCTCTGTTATCACACGCTACAAGCTCCATGGCATCAGAATAAAATTATTTTAGTTTTCAACAATCAGTGTCATAGACATCCATTGCTTTTAGAATTGACAAATATTCTTTCAACCAACCATGATTTTAGAGCCTCTGAATATATGTAATTAATATTTCTGCTTAGGTAAATGTTTTTAAATGCAATAAATGTCTAACTTTTTTATAGCCTAAAATCTCTTTGAATGCTGTTTTTATCAACATATGTTGAAGATCAACATTTAAGGAAATTTAAGGATATCAAAAACATGTTTTCAAAGGCAATGAAAGAGAGGGTTAAAATATTGAAAATATAATAAGTACATTTTACACAATAGTATATGGATGTTACACATCATGACAACAGAATCTTCAAACTCTCAGGTATGTTCTATTATGATTACCACCATAAAGATCTATTTACATAGTAACTTATTGAACAGATCTCTGAACAAAATAAATCCAGAGAATGAATTATTTTGTTTTTTAGATGTAACTAGAATACACCTACTCAATATCTTTTAAAATATTTTATTTTATTTTAAATATTTTATTTTTATTTTAAAATATTTTAAAATGGAAATATCTTTTAAAATTTACCTAAGAAGAAAGAAGAATGGACAGGGGAAATTGCTCTTCTGTGGATGAATTCGTTTTCTTGGGAATTACCAATAATCCTGGCACAAAAGTAGGCCTGTTCACCACATTCTTACTTGTTTATCTCATTACTCTTCTGGCCAATCTTGGGATGATCATTTTAATTAGAGTGGACTCCCAGCTCCACTCACCCATGTACTTTTTTCTTAGCAACCTCTCTTTCTGTGACCTCTGCTATTCCACAGCCATTGGACCCAGGATGCTGGTGGATCTCTTGGCTGAGGAGAAATCAATTCCCATTGTTGGTTGTGCTCTGCAGTTCTTAACATTCTGCGTCTTTGCAGATTCTGAGTGTCTACTGCTAGCAGTGATGGCCTATGATAGGTACCAGGCCATCAACAACCCCTTGCTCTACACAGTGAACATGTCCAGCATGGTGTGTTCCATGCTCATGGCTGGGGTTTACCTGTTGGCAACAACAGATGGTTTAATACATACAACCTTGGCATTCCGCTTATGTTTCTGTGGGTCAAATGCGATCAACCACTTCTTTTGTGATTTGCCTCCACTTTACCTCCTCTCTTGCTCAGACATACAAGTCAATGAACTGGCTTTATTTACTGTTTTTGGCTTCATTGAACTGAGCACCATCTCAGGAGTTCTGGTCTCTTATTGTTACATCATTTTATCAGTCCTGAAGATCCGTTCTGCTGAGGGGAGATTCAAAGCTTTCTCCACCTGCACCTCCCATCTGACCACAGTGGCCATTTTCCAGGGAACTNTGGAAATATCTTTTAAAATTTACCTAAGAAGAAAGAAGAATGGACAGGGGAAATTGCTCTTCTGTGGATGAATTCGTTTTCTTGGGAATTACCAATAATCCTGGCACAAAAGTAGGCCTGTTCACCACATTCTTACTTGTTTATCTCATTACTCTTCTGGCCAATCTTGGGATGATCATTTTAATTAGAGTGGACTCCCAGCTCCACTCACCCATGTACTTTTTTCTTAGCAACCTCTCTTTCTGTGACCTCTGCTATTCCACAGCCATTGGACCCAGGATGCTGGTGGATCTCTTGGCTGAGGAGAAATCAATTCCCATTGTTGGTTGTGCTCTGCAGTTCTTAACATTCTGCGTCTTTGCAGATTCTGAGTGTCTACTGCTAGCAGTGATGGCCTATGATAGGTACCAGGCCATCAACAACCCCTTGCTCTACACAGTGAACATGTCCAGCATGGTGTGTTCCATGCTCATGGCTGGGGTTTACCTGTTGGCAACAACAGATGGTTTAATACATACAACCTTGGCATTCCGCTTATGTTTCTGTGGGTCAAATGCGATCAACCACTTCTTTTGTGATTTGCCTCCACTTTACCTCCTCTCTTGCTCAGACATACAAGTCAATGAACTGGCTTTATTTACTGTTTTTGGCTTCATTGAACTGAGCACCATCTCAGGAGTTCTGGTCTCTTATTGTTACATCATTTTATCAGTCCTGAAGATCCGTTCTGCTGAGGGGAGATTCAAAGCTTTCTCCACCTGCACCTCCCATCTGACCACAGTGGCCATTTTCCAGGGAACTATGCTTTTCATGTACTTTCGACCCAGTTCTTCTTATTCCCTGGATCAAGACAAAATGACCTCATTGTTCTATACTCTTGTGATTCCCATGTTGAATCCTTTGATTTACAGCCTCAGGAACACGGATGTGAAAGAGGCTCTACAAAAACGGAAAATAAAAATGTGGTTCTGAACAACTGTGTCACATGCGCCTGCACATTTATTTATAACGCTTGGGCATTATTTTTTGGAAAATTGTAATGATGACAGATGGAAGTTGTAAATTGTAGTTTGAACCAGTAAAATATGTATTTGTTCTAACACCTAAGTACATTATTGTAGTAGATATCAAATGTTGCAAGTTTGAATATATATATATATATATATACTAATGCATAATATTCATCACCATAAAATTCTCTTGATTACTATAATTGATGATGTATATGCTTTTTTGTTCTTTCTTATATTCTTCTCTCATACATTACATCTTGATCACAGTTTCCCCTCTGTCCATCCCCGCCACTCTCCTATATCCCCCAGATCCACTTCAGTAAAACAGCAGGCTTCCCTGGGAAGGGTTAGGGTTAGGGTTTATTTATTTTATGTCATTTATCTCATTATTTTTATTGAAAGTCTTGGATTTTTGATCATTTAGATTAGAATGGATCACCAGCTTCACATGCCAACAGATTTCTTCCTGAGCCACCTCTCTTTCTCTGATGACTGCTATTCTACTGCAGTTTGCCCTAAGACTTTAGCGGACCTGCTTGCCAGGAGCAGCAATTCAGTTCCTTTTCTTAGGTGTGTTACGTAGTTCTTCATCTTTTGCATCGTTACAGATGCGGAGTGTATACTTCTGGCAATGATGGCATTTGTTCGGTAGAAGGCAATAAGCAACCCCTTGTTATATGCAGTAGATATGGCCAGCAAAATGTGCTACCAACTCCTGGCTGTGGTTTACACGGTAGGTATTGTAGATGCTGTGAAATACACAACATTGACATTTCGCTTGTCTAATGAAATCAATCATTTCTTCTGTGATTTACCTCCACTCTACCTCCTCTCCTGCTCTGACATACAAGTTAATGAACTGACCTTATTTATTGTTTTTGGTTTTATTGAACTGAGCATAATATCAGGAGTCCTTTCCTCTTACTGTTACATCATTTCATCAGTTTTGAAGATCCACTCTACTGAGGGAAGGTTCAAAGCTTTCTCTACCTGCTCCTCACATTTAACAGCAGTTGCAAGGTCCAGCAAGGAAAAGCACTATCATAATATATTCGATACAGTAGGCAAAAACGAATAAATAAAATGTGATACCAGCTAACACAACATTGCTTGAGAAAGTACTATGTAGATAAAATTATACAAGTGTGGGAAGTCACAAATCCAAATGAACACACACACACACACACACACACAGCCATCCACTCAAAATCTCTTTTAAAAAAACAATGTTAGGTATGGGTTTCCATGTATGATAGTCTCAAAGAATTAAAATGCCCAGTCTCATGGAGTACTCATCCCTTTAAGAAAAAGTTAAAAGAGAGAGAATACAAAATGAAAAAAAACCCAACTAATTTCAAATGAAGAAATCTGAAGAAGTGGAAACCTGTGGATCAGAAGCTCAAGGTGTAGACGGCATAGATTTCAATCTATTGCTTACAATTTTTATAAGAATTCAAGGAAAAGGAGCCTTTGGATAGAACTCAATGGGTAAAGTTCTTGTTGCTTATTGATGAGGACCCAACTTTGGATTACTAGCATCCATGAAAAAAAATAAACAAACAAATGAAAGTATATAAAATATTTGTGAATACCCAAATGAAAAGTGATTTACTGTCTTTTAATTTTTTTTTATTCTTTGACAACTTCGTGTGGACTTATAAGTATAATGTACTTTGACCACAGCCAACTCTCATTGCCTTCTCTCCCTCCATAAACAAATTTTTCTTCCCCCCCCAAAAAAAAAATCTCTTCCTACTCCCAGGCTCTTTTCTTGTGATTTTTCTGACTTTAATTAGAGCTTAATGAATGGCCAATGGTGGGAGTTTGTTTGATAGAACATAAGAAACAGAGCATCATCTGTATCAGTGGAGAATATGACTCCATGTCCCTCAGATTCCATTAAATAACAACAGTTCCTCTGAATGGGGGAAATCTTATAGTGATATTTCATTTGTATTTTAATGAATAAAGCTTTCCTGAAGATCAGAATGTAAAACAGCCATGCTGGTCAGCCTTAAAGATAAGGCAGTGGTGACATACACCTTTAATCCCAGTAGTTCAACATAGAAACTAGGCGATAGTGGTGCACGCCTTTAATCACAGCACTAGAAAGAAATATTAGATGGGAGGAGGCAGGTCTCAGCTGAGTCTCATTCTGAGGATTTGTGGAAGCAGGATCGCCATTTCCGTCTGAGGTAGAGGTAGGAGCTAGTGGCTGGCTGCTTCTCTTTTCTGATCTTTGGGTTGAACCCCAATATCTCTCTCTGTGTTCTTATTATTTATGCTACAAAACCTCACTGCCCACAAAGAAACATTGACAGGCCCAGGTAATCCGTCATATCTAGAGCAAATCATTTCCCTACACTTCTTCCTATCCTGTGACTCATACTTTTTTTCTGTGATTTCTGAGCACTCAACAGCCCTTTTTTCTCACCTATTTATCCACAGATGATTTTGTGTACTAATCATTGCCAACTACAATGAAAGTTTCCCAACCGAGACAGTAAGAAGCATAAATCCATTCATCTAAATGTAACGATTTAGAAAACAGCTTGACAGCATGTCCATGCAACAAAATAACAGGAGTTGACTCTCCCAGAACCTATGATTTTCCCAGATATTATTTTATTTCCATATTTACACTACAGGTAGGGGTACATCTCAAGACAAATCAGAAAACAGTTGGTTAACTGAAATAACATTTGTGATATTTCTTTATCAATAGATCTGACATGTCTTTTAAGATGAATTGTTAAATAACAAGCATCACAGAAAGAAGGCAAGACCATTACTGAATTTTAGCCCCAGAAGACTGAACAGCACCTTTAAGAAACATGAAAGCTGTCAGGCAGTGGTAGCACACGCCTTTAATCCCAGCGTTCATGAGGCAAAGGCTGGCAAATCTCTGTGAGTTTGAGGCCAGCCTGGTCTACAAGAGCTACTTCTACGACAGGCTCCAAAGAGACGTTGTCTCAAAAAAATAAATAATAAAAGCTATGAAGACATGAGGTTGAGTCCAGTTGAGTTCCACCTTCATTTATGTATCTCAGTTCTAAAAGTAAAACATATGGTACAATAGAATTTTTATTGTTTTGTTATGATAGGGAATCAAGAATAATAGCAACACATTGTTTTAGGGGCTTTTGGGTCTCCTTAATGAAAATAAATGCAATCTCTGAAATACATCTCATACTGAGCATTGAAATATTTATTTGATAAATAACCTAATCCTTCTAAGAATAACACTTTTTTCTATTCAGAGGATTTTCATTAAAATACTTTAAGAATATATTCTTTTTTCCATTTTCTTTATTATTATTAAAAATTTCCACCTCCTCTC
>LOEQ01001881.1:74774-85892 GCA_001685075.1 Bramus lutescens
TTCCTTGCTCATGATCTCCCTCCTTCTGCTCCTCATTTGGACCTTGAGAGCTCACTCCAGTGCCCCAATGTGGGTCTCTGTCTCTATCTCCATCCATCGCCAGCTGAAGGTTCTATGTATTCTTAAATAATTGCAGAATAGTCGATTCTGTGTGGCTTTTCTATTTCTGCTCATTGTAAAGATCATCTGTATGTATTACTGAGATTTGCCTTTTCAATTTTAATCTGTACAAATTATCCTATGGTTTAACCTTTGTGTCTTCCTCTTAAGAAAGAATTGTTAGGGCTGGAGAGATGGCTCAGAGGCCCTTCCAGAGGTCCTGAGTTCAATTTCCAGCAACCACATGGTGGCTCACAGCCATCTGTACTGAGATCTGGCGGCCTCCTCTGGCCTGCGGGCATACATGGAGCCAGAATGTTGTATACATAATAAATAAATCTTAAAAAAAGAAAAAAAACATTTTATCGACCATATAAGATATAAAGATATTTGTTAATTTTATGTTAAAAGGGAATCTTAATAACAATAGCTGTCAGCTGGGCAGTGGTTAATCCCAGCCGTGGGGAGGCAGAGGCAGATGGATCTTGAAGTTAAACGCCAGCCTGGTCTACAGAATGGGTTCTAGGACTACACAGAGAACCCTGTCTCAGGGGAAGCTAGCTGTCTTAGGACTCTAACTGCCAATGTAAAGCAATGCACTTGTATGATGCACTTGAAAATAGTCATGATGCCTAAAGAATGCCTCTACTTTCATTACAAAGTAGTTCTGGAGGATTCTTGCTCTAGAGAAGAGGATATAAGAGTCTATGGAATATAGATATGTGTACATGTACCATATTTTCTCTATGTATTATTATTGTAACACCCAGAAACACATTAAAGTATAGATCGTTTTGAAATATGTACATTTTGTCTTTGTTAAGAAGAATTGTGTTGTTTGAGCTAAATTAGGGATATCAATGGTGCTAGTTAGTCATACAGTACATGTAAAATTTTATAAACTTCAACTTTACTGAAATTGCCATAGTATCCCTTGGGGAAAGGATCATCAAGGAATTTAATTAACCATTGATGAATAAAACAGTGTACCACAAGAAGAGTTTTGTCATATTTATGCTCCAGTAGCATCCGAGTGAAAATAACGAGTCATCTACATATAATTCATGCATCACTGGTGAAAACAGAAAGACTCAACTCAGGTATGCTAGTCTTTGTTCCATCCTTCCTTCCTTCTTTCTTATTTATTCAGTAATCATTTATTTATATTTAGATAATTCAGTTTTCTTAGAGAAACTGAGGTATTGGTATTGGGTAATGTGTAAGTGAATAACTCATGTAGTTAAAGATAATATACAATCTAGAAGACAATGATATCTTCCTGTTTGTATTATGTATTATTAAATTACTTCACTTGTTATTTGTATAAACATTTTAAATAGGATTTATTTGCTCACATTTATTCTGAAGTCATCATTAAACCATTATGTTGCAAATCACTTTGCAGAAGTAATATCCATGTAATTTAAATTGTTTTACTAAATAATAAAGCAAATAACAGTACAAATAATCATGCATATATTAATTTCAGTTTATATGGAAAGAATACAGTAATTTTAAAGTAAGAATCAGACTTCCATCAACATTCCAATATTTATACATCGAAAGACAGACTCATATTAGGGCTCTGACATACATATACACACAATGTAAAGGAGATGACCAGACATTTATAACCTCAGAAACTGTTAGGTATCTTTCCACTTATTGGTAACAACCACTCTAAGCTAAGAACTAGTGAGAAGCCACTGTACTTAGTAGAATCCTTATTCTATCTTGTTTGATGTCATGTCTTCTCATGGTCCAAATATTTTATCATTTATCATTTGGAATTTGGTAAATTTAATAAATGGATTATGAATATCTTGGCAAAGCAATAAAAGCAAATTGTAAAACATGTCCTCAAAACATAATTGATTATTCTATAAAACCTGCACATTAAATTAACAGAATAATTCCAATTTATTAATGTCTATGCAACAAAATTAATAGTGTTAATATTGTTAAACTCATATATATTTCTTTTTCCCCTTTGTTCAAAATTGATTCTTTTTTTTTAAATTTATTTATTTCAAAAATAAAGCAATCTTCTGTCATTTTACTTACCAATTCCAGTTCCCACTCCCTTTCCTTCCCTTCACCTAACCTCCTATTCCACCCCACCTCATCCACTCTTCAGACAGGGTAAGGCACATTGCTTTGGGGAAGGTTCAAGGCCTTCCCAGCTATATCTAGGCTGAGCAAGGTATCTCAAATGTATTTCTTCAGCAACAAATGTGCTTTTTATCAAACAAATTAATTTTTCTCCTTTTACCATCTGACTTATCCTTCTTTGTTTGTTATATTATTTTTAATATGGAGTCAATATTTAATTTATTCAAATATACTGTCAAAGTGTGTCTGAATCATCAAAATAAATCACTTAAGCATGAACTATTTATTAATGAAACACTTACATTAGACTTATATAATAATGTTTCTTTAAGACTAATATTTGCCTATGTTGTTTACTGAGAAAACATACACCAATTTAAAGAAAAAAGAATATTGAGTCAGTTCGTTGTGATGCACATCTTTAATCCCAGCACTAAAGAGGCAGAAGAATAAGGATCTCTGAGAGTTTAAGGCCAGCATGGTCTGCAGAGCCAATTCCAGGACAGCCAAAGCTATACAGAGAAACCATGTATTGAAAAATAATATGTATTATATATAATATATAATAACAGTATATAATATAATAGCAATATTTTAGACATAAAACAATCCCTAATTATCCTTTTATTTGGAAACAGCTTATAAAACAAAGAAGAATGGAGGTTGGGAACTGTTCAGCCACAGAGTTTCTTCTCTTGGGAATTACCAATAACCCTGTAATCAAGGTGATTTTATTTACTACTTTTCTAATTGTTTATCTCATTATTCTCATTGAAAATCTTGGAATGATCACATTAATAAGAATGGATCCCCAGCTTCACACACCAATGTACTTTTTCCTCAGCCACCTCTCTTTCTCTGACATCTGCTATTCTACTGCAGTTGGCCCCAAAATGCTGATGGGCCTTGTGGCCAAAAGCAATTTAATTCCATTTGTTGGTTGTGCTCTGCAGTTTTTCATATTCTGCATTTTTACAGATGCTGAGTGTGTGCTTCTGGCAGTGATGGCTTTTGATCGGTACAAGGCTATCAGCAACCCCTTGCTGTATGCAGCAGACATGTCTAGAATGGTGTGCTATCAGCTCCTGGCTATAGTTTATCTGGTTGGAATGGTAGATGCTTTGACACACACAACATTGACTTTTCGCTTGTGTTTCTGTGGGTCCAGTGAGGTCAACCATTTCTTCTGTGATGTCCCTCCTCTCCTATTACTATCTTGCTCAGGTACAGAGGTCAATGAACTAGTCATATTCACCCTATTTGGGTTTATTGAACTGAGCACCATCTCAGGGGTCCTTGTCTCTTACTGCTACATCATCTCATCCGTCCTGAAGATTCGCTCCGCTGAGGGGAGATTCAAAGCTTTCTCCACATGTACCTCCCATCTGACTGCAGTTGCAATTTTCCAGGGAACTATGCTCTTCATGTATTTCAGGCCAAGTTCTGCTTATTCCCTGGATCAAGACAAAATGACATCATTGTTTTATACTCTTGTGATCCCCATGCTCAATCCATTGATTTACAGCCTGAGGAACAAGGATGTAAAATCAAGTGTAAAAAAATACCTGCGAGGTAGAGTTGCCTTTAATTAAATAGATATTTCTCAATATGCATACATATTTTAATATAAATTTATAATCAGATGATCTTCTTACTTTAAATCATATATAATGAAAGATAAGCCTCACATAACTATTTATTATTATTTATTATTTATTATAATACATATTTTAGTAACTGCTACGTACAAACTTCATGTAGTTTAAAAAATACTCTGTATTTCACTACATCATATTTGTTTGTGTGTTTTTCTGTCAGGGAACAGTTTTGACAAGTATACCACCTACCAGGGTAGAGGTATGGGGATTATAAAAATAAGAAAAACAATGAAGATATGAAAAATAATAAAAAGAAGCATAGGATAATGTAGGGAGAGTGTTCCAGTGAATGCTGAAATTCACCAGTGTTTAATTTTGCATACACTTTTATACCTCAATCCATAAAACAGGAAGAAGGCAAAACACCGCGTTAACATGATGCAAAGGACAACTGTAATAATTACATGCTTCAGGCTTGAGACACCAAGTCATTAATTCTTGAGAAAGGCATTCTGTGGTTTAGGCAGTGAACCCACCCTAGACCAAGAGTCTGGAAGGCAGCCACTCTCAAGGTCAAACCTCTTAATCCAAAAGAAGAAGAAGTAGCTAGAATTATCCAACCTTTAGTTAGGGTGGAGTGGATTTACCTGTTTCAGCCTTCTTAAAGCAAAACATCAAGTAACCACACTCTAGGTCAGGGGGTGTTTGTCAACAACTTTGAGCAGGTTGAAACTCTCTAAACTTCAGACAAGGTGGAAAGAGGCTTGTAATTTTGGGCCTCCACATTTTTCATTATACTTTTTTAATACTATGAATTTGAAAGGCAGGGAAGGTAAAGAAAGTTCTTTATATCTATATACCCAAGAAGAAAGGACTCTGAAATATGCACCTTAACTTCTGGAGATATCTAGGTAGGATGATGGAATTCTAATGCATAAGCTGGAATCAGAGATGCTGAGCTGGCCAGATAAGTAAAGGTGTACAAGGTAGAAGTCAGAAATGTGGCAAATAAGCAGCAGAGTGCCTATAACTTTCACTTCCTGAGACATACTGATGTTTTTGACATTTTTATGTCCTCTGACTAAAACATTTACTTAAATATGTATGTACTCATTACTCATATTTTATGCTTAATTTTTTTGAATGGAAAAGATTGAATAAACTTGACTTTGTAGTACAAATTAGTCTGACTAAAGTCAGCTATCCTATTCTATATAACTCAAAATGAGAGATTATTTCTATCATTGAACCATACAGAAATCATAAAATATTATAGGTAATTAATATGACAACCGTGATAATTTGATTGTTACATAATGTGCATTTAACTCTTGACATTACATTGCACCCCATAAATTTGTATACTATTGGTCCAACTGAAAATAAGACATTAAATAATGAAAAAATTAAAAGCAAGATGCATTGGTATTTTGTCCAACCAGGGCAAAACTCTCTCTACTCTGCCACCCATTCAGTTTGTCAATATCTTTTTCCTCTCCCAGCCCTAATTAAAAACATATTTCTATAATAATTTTTATAAATGGCTTTCTTCCTTATTGAATATTTTCCCTTCTGTTAAATAGTGACCCATAACAAATTATATTTGTGGAACTTTCCAGCTGTCTTATTTATTCTCAGTATGTCAAAGACTCCTACTGATTTGTAATCCCACACTAATCCTGAGAATGCATTTAAAAAGCTGAGGCTATAATAATGCCAAGGAACTACTTCTTTGAACAAAAGCTATGGTGTTTTAATACTGATCTGGTCCACAATGAAACTGATAATGACCTCCATGGGAATCTGCTTCTAAAAAAGCCTCACCCACTATCCTTCCGATTACACATAATCTTTGACACACTTATCACAGAAACTAAATAACACATCATTCAGGGCAACAAAGTTAGCATATGACAGCACTTCTGTGACTCTTCTAAAGATGGAGGACACTCAGCTATTACTTCAGCACCAATCCTGTCTGCATCTCATAATGTTCCTGCCATTATGGACTGATGCTGTGAATTGTGAGCAAGCTGCCACAATAAAATGTTTCATTTATAAGAGTTGCTCTGGTCATTGTGTTTCTTCACAGCAGCAATAAACACTAAGACACATGCCTTACTAAATAAATTTATGTTCACATAAATTTATGTTCAGCAAATTTTGATTGGTGGGTTATAAAAAACAACAACAACAATAACATGAAATTGTAAGAGACCTGTGCATATGTTAGGTTACTGAATTGGGAACCTGGAGAAAGGGAATGGTGAATGACCAAGATGCACTATACTTATATATGAGATTAAAAAAATATTTAAAATTTGTCAGCCAGTGGAAATCCTATACTATATTCATGTCACTGAAACACACTTGTTCTCCTGTAGATCGAAGTTGTCCCCAAATTTCAGACACAATATTTCCTGTGTTCATGTCTAGACAGGTTAATGACTCTGATTTTCCTTGGTACCAGGAGCATCTTTTGTCCTTACTTGACAGTAATCATTGACTCAGTGCCACACAAATTTTTTTGTGATGTGAGGAGTTTAAAAGTAGACATACACTATGACTAATATACCTAGATGTATATTTCATAATTTCATAAGTATATTTTTATTGGCATCCAATATCATAAGTTTTTTTTTAGTTGGCATCTTAGTTCATTGTTTCTGATATCCTAAAATTTTACCCTAAATGTTTTACCACAGGATTAGCGAAGCACATTCTCTATTAAAATTCAAATATCTTTCAGAAATTCCTTGAACCAATCAGTTTTAATCATGTGTTCTTCCCATGCTCTGTCTTGATATGGGCATGGATGTGGCATGACATGGGATGATAACTTCTTAGAAAGCGAGTTTAGATGCTGCCAGAGTAGACTGCAGCCTGTGGAAGGATGTATCCCTAGAGGAAGGGAAGCATGGAAGAGGAGTTCAATAAAAATCAGAAGTGTCCCAGGATGACTACCAACAATCTTCACACACACCAAATAATTAACAAAGCTCTAGGGTAACATGCTTTATTTGATTATCATGATTATAAAATATAGGTAGTTACATCACACTGAACAGTGCCTCATTATTTGCTGCAGGAATGCATTGAATATTTTAGTGTAACAATCATCATACCAAAATATAGTAGATAACTTTAAAACTGTCATATAAGTCCATTACAAAAACACATAATCTTATAATTTTCTATTGTAAGTATGCTAGTCCTTTAGAGAGCTAAAGAAAAGCTCAATATCAGCAAAAACATAGTAGCCAGAGAGTCAGCAGGGTTTCAGAGGAAACATGAAATTGCCTAGAATATTATGTTTTCTGAATTCTTTTATACCTTGAACATCCTTTCTTTTGCATATATCCTTTACATATAAGATTTGTAGCAAATGACACAGTAAGACTGACCAGGTGGAGCTAATACACATAATAAGTGAATATTTTGTCAAAATGTAAATCAAAGCAGACAACTAAAATTAGTCTTTCACACCACATCTATTTTGTACCTATACAGTGTGGCAATTGTTCATTTTTGACCCCATTTCCCAAACCATTTTTTGGTGGCTGTATTTTAAGGAGACTTTTTTTTATGCTTTCCTTTTTAAATATGTGGACATATATCAGCTTGGGTTTTTTTATATGATTAAAATGTTTGCCTCTTTTCTGAAGAATTTACTCTTGCTAATTAAATATAACAATTGGCAACACAAAGCAAGATATGGATAGATTTTTTTTTCTGTTGGGAATTAGTCGTGGCTTTGGTCATGTTAAGCTCATGCTCTAATATTGGCTATAAACCTGAACTTAAACCAAGCAACTTTTCTAAAAAAAAAAAAAAAGTTTTTGTTTTTCAATTGCTCTACAAGTATGAAATTCAAGATGCTGAAACATATGATTATAAAGTTTTATCTGTGAAAGACTAATTTATAAGAATCTGAGACCAGGAACAAGAGCAAGGTTGATGTTATTCATGGTGTTTCAATACAAGTTCTGAACCCTTAGGCAAAGAGATTCTTCCATGAAGACATCAATCATCTTTACATATTATTAGGACTCTACCATTTTTATTGATAATTTCACTTGCATTTCAGCAAAATGTTACATAAAGGAAAGGAAATTGTTTTTTAAGATCGATATGGATTCAAATCTGTATTTGATCATTTACCTAGTAAGTTTTTGGTCATAGTCAATTCACATGGATTTCAACTCTTAAACAAGGAGTTAATGCAAACATTATATAATATAATATGGGATAGTATTCACTAGATTGTCTACTACCATACTAAAACAAATATGAGGAACTTAGCCCTTAGTGCATAAAGAAGAGATGGCGTTACTTATATCACCATATCATGAAAAGCAGACTTGAGTCTCAAACTCTGTCCTCTTTAGAATTCATTCCTCTAGTTGGCCATAGCCAACCCATGACTTCTAGCCTCAGGCCTATGTGAAAATCTGTACAACATCCAATTATGGTTTTCCTTTTGCCACCTTCAGTCCTGGGTAGAGCTGTGTGTATAGGAGTTCATGTAGTCCATACAAACAACCTTATATCCTTCCTTAGGCCAGTTGCTTTAACTACATTGTCGTCTAAGTCCCAGATGCCATATTCCAAAGCATACTTGAGTAAAGAAGCCTAAAGCAATGCATTTTACACTATCTGATAAAATCTTTGTCTGAGGGGAAGGTTGGAATGCCACAATTATTTACAAAGAATGATCTATCGGACACTTAAAAGCATATTTCCTCTTTGCTATTCAAGTTGAATTATTTACTGCATTCAATATTAAGGTGCAAATCTTTCTTCAGTTTTTAAAGTCAGTGTTGGACAGGTCTTATTTCATTTCAGATATATATATATTCTTTATAAAATATTACATGCTGCCGTGAATAAACCCTGGCTTACAATCAAAACTTACCATACATTTTTAGTATCATGAGACTTTCCTTTGAATTTATCCTTTATATTTAACCTTAAGTTTGTCTTGTTTGTTTCCTATTATTTATGCAACACTTTTTCTATTTGTTCTGGAGAACAGGAAAATAAGTCATCACCTACCATTCATAGGTTCCATTTCCTATCTGTGCCCTCATTACCAAAATCCCCCTGACAATTTTACCACCTTGATTAGAGATCAAGACATTTTAAGATCACTCAATCATTGAAAATATACATATCAATCACTGAAAAAAAAATTTTTTTACATATTGTATGCTATTTTCTAAGGAGCCAATAACCTGTTTGGCAATATCTTACAAAATATATTTGTGTAGAAATGTCTACTCTTAGCAGTTAAGTCAAAACACTACAAGAGGAAAATTCACCTTTTTAAATATCAGAGTTATACAAACAAACTAAATCAGTGAATAGTGAACTGATATTTTTTCCCTTTAAAATGAAGCCACTCAGTTTTTACACTAAGGAAGGCACTGTAGTTGACATAATGGTATTAATGAGTGATTAGGAATGATTGACTCTGGGTTAACTACAGAACACAATAAAACTACAAAGCAGGTGGAAAAGGTAAACCATATGAGTATGCAAAAGAGTAATAAAATCACATCCATCGTTCAATTAAAATTTAAAATACAAATTATCATTTTTTGAACTAAAAGCGTATTCAAAGAAGTACAGGTTAATATTTGAGTAATTAAAGAATTAGTTCTATTAGAACAAGTAAACTACAGTGGGCACATGTTATTTGTGAATCAAAATGAAAGAAAAAATATGAATCAAATTTATTTTTTATACTAATATAAACTTTTTGACACGTGAAACACAATGGTCCAGTGGAAGATCACAGATATTATGGGTCAAAAATAATAAACACACAAAGCTGACTGTATAATGAAGTGGGGTGGAACACAGAATTAAAGGTGAGAGTAAATCTAGTACAAACACATTATACTGCATTTTCAAAGAACTAATAAAAGAAGATTTAGTGACTATTGAAAATTTTAGCTATGTCTCCCTTTTCATTTATGATTCTGTTAATTTGGATATTCTCTCTCTTCCTTTTGGTTAATTTGGATAAGGGTTTGGTTATCTTTTTTAAGATTTATTTATTTATTTATTTATTTTGTTTACAGTGTTCTGTCTGCACCAGATTTCATTACAGATGGCTGTGAGCCACCATGTGGTTTCTGGGAGTTGAACTCAGGACCTCTGGAAGAACAATTAGTGCTCTTAACCTCTGAGCCATCTCTCCAGCCCCTTTTTGATTTTCTCAAACAACCAACCTTTTTGTTTTGTTGATTCTTTATATTGTTCTCTTTGTTCCTATTTTATTGATTTCAGTCCCCAATTTTTATTAATTTTTTTTTTATTTTTGATGTTTTTATTACTATTATTTCCTGGAATCTACTCCTCCTGGGTGAGTCTGCTTCTTTTTCTCCTAGAGCTCTCACAAGTGCTATCAGTTCCCTAATAGTGTGATTTCTCCAACTCCTTTTCCTGCAATCAGATTGGTGAATATCCCAGTTGTCATCATAGTGCCTTCATCCAGTCATTGGTGGAAACAGATGCAGAGATCCACAACCAAGCCCCAGGCCAAGCTCCAGGAATCCATGAAAGAGTGGGAGCAGGGAATATATGGACAAGGGAGGACAAGATCATGAAGGGGAAATCTACAGAGAGAGCTCAACCAAGTTTGTACTAACTCATGAACTACAGACTGACAACTGTGGAGCCTCCATGAGACCAAAATAGGCCCTCTGCCTGTGAGAGATGTTGTGTACCTTGGTCTGAGGGCTCCCTGGCAGTAGGACCAACATCTATCCCTGGTGCCTGAGCTAGCTTTTTGGAGACCATTCCCTATGATAGGGCCATGCTCAGCCTTAATGCAGAGTGGAGAAGCCTGGGGTCAGAGGGAGAACTGGGGTTGGAATGTAATAAAATGAAAAAAAATAAGTACACAAAAAGAAAAGAAAATAGTAGAGAGAGGACAGCATTAGAGTCAATGAAATTAAGTGAAAAGTCAAGCTTACATGAAACAAATACTAAACATGGAAACTTTTAAAAAGTAAAGGGACAGAGATAGGTGGGATAAGCAAGATCCTAGTTTCAGAATTATTGATGTAGGAGGGTCATCTGTCTATGTGTTACTTTCATTGGTTAATAAAGAAACTGCCTTGGTCCTTTGATAGGACAGCAGCTTAGATAGGTGGAGTAGACAGAACAGAATGCTGGGAAAAAGAAGGCCGAGTCAGGCAGACGCCATTACTCTCCGTTCCAAGGCAGACACATGAAGCTCCGGCCGGCCCAAGATGGACGTGGGTTAGAATCTTCCCGGTAAACCACCACTTTGTGGTGG
>LOEQ01001881.1:91240-104975 GCA_001685075.1 Bramus lutescens
GTGGGGGGAGGGGGGGAAATGGGAGGAGGGGGCAGAGGTGGAAATTTTTAATAAAAAAATGAAAAATAAATACATAAAAAGAATATCATGCCTTAAGTGTACTTGGATGTATTGCTGGCTTTTTTGTTTGAATAACTTGAATGGCTGCAGTTTTGTTCAAAATCATCAGCTTTCTAGATAGTTATTATGAGAACTGAACCACTACAATTCTGCATAGTATCAGTATCTGAGCATTGTAATTAGAAAACTTACCAGACAAATGCCACTTCTTTCATTCACCTCCTCCCTCACTGTTATGAACCACAGTTCAGTTTCAACTAGAAAACATGTGTAATAATACTTAAACAAAAAGCATAAATCCAATGTAGAATTTGTTCATTTTGGGCACACTTTCAGTGTGTTTTGTAAACAACACCTCCCTTAAGAAGGCTGTGATTCTTTGAAAAAGCAGGTGTGTTTTTAGGCCTTTAATTCATATTGAGGTTCTAAGAGTCCAAACAATAGTATCTAAATTCTCATGAGAAAATAAGTGAGCAATTAAATAGTTTCACCAAGGAATTGATTAATCACAAATGGAGTGATGAAACAAATGATTGTCTTGGCAATTCCTCAAAGGTACTTTGGTTTCCAAATTGTGGACTATGAAGAAAACTTAATTGTATTTATTAAGCCCATGATTTAAATAATTCTAACAGTTTTTCAAATGGCACTCAAAATATTATGTGCAAAAAAGTAGTGGAATGAATTGAAATACCCTATCTATTTATAGAAAATACATTAGTATATATAATTGTAAGAAATCAGTATTAAGTTTCACAGTTTCCCTTACTATGCTACTGCTGTATTAAGACTTCAAAAGTTCAGAGTCTTAACATTAATCATTGGAATTCTGGTAAACTATTAATCAAGTTCTAGTAAACACTGACTATTCTTATCAGAGTCACAAGTTTTTAAATTTTCTTTGGATGTCTTCTAAGTATATAGGTAGAAATTCTTCTCACTGTGATAAAAACTTTTGTTTAATCTGTACACACCAAATCTTCTGTATAGAGGAAAGAGTGTTAATGCTTAGAACCCAGAATCTGTTTGGGGTTCCAAGGTTTTAATATGATGCAAAGGCAGGAGTCTACTGCCTTTTCTACAATGTAGATTTCAGTGTAGATTACAAACAGTAGTAATGCTGATATAATAAAAACTTATCTCACTTTGTACGGTTAAAAAAATTCTTTTAAATGCAAGGGAATCAAATTCTTGTAAGTTTCAGAGAACTGACTTGAACCCACCTTTTACAGGTCAAATGGACTCCAGTTAAGCACTGTCAATCAATTACCTGCCTGTCTATTCGTGAGGGTGGGATCTCCCCCACCTTTACTTGGTCTTTGGAGGCACTTCTTTCAATTACCAGGACCTAAGAAAACAGTTTCTCCTAAACTCCTTACTATCACCTTCTGTCCTCAATATATATTTGTTCCAGCAGAGACTGCAAACTGCTCCAATATTGTTTGCAAATCTCTAGCCCCAGATTTTCCTGCAGTTCATGGACATGAAAAATAAATGAAACAGCCTGCTCTTCCTAGATTTGACCAACATGGATTTCCAAAGATGACCCAAAGCCAAAAGCAACTAGTCATAAACTATTATGTCACCCCTTCTCATTTATTTATTATCACCAAAAAGTCTAGGATGTTAAGTTTCAAACCCATACCAAACAACAAAGATGACTATCTAACATATCAAATCAAACCTGACTACAATATTCTTCCAACATCCCTCTCTCCTTACCAGATACAGGGTATGGCATGCATACCTTTCTCCCAGAAGCTCTTCCCTAATGCAGATATTTTGGTTACCTTCCTTTTGAGAACCTTTAGCCTCCTGGCTACTATGTCTGGTTCCTTCCCTCTCTGCCTTCCCATCCCACCCTCCTACATGGCTCAATCTGGTCAAATCCATTTTGGACTCTCCTTGATATCCCTGCCTCTAACTGTGCTCTCCCACATTTCTACAGTAAACTCTCTCTTCTACTATACATAGTATTAAGCCTGGAACTCTGCTTCAGCCTCTCCTTCAGACCCCACCCTCAGAAAACCTGCCAAGCAGTGACTCCTTCCCTGGAGCTACTCTAGACTGCACCTATGGGGTATTAAAGTACATCCTGGAGAATGGCCACATGTTTTGTTTGTTTGTTTTCCCCAGGATACTGCCATGTGGTGGACTCTCTGCCAAATTGAATCAGCATTTGGTTGTAAGTTTCCTGTTCCAAGTCACTACCTCTAAGATGGTCCAGGCCCCCTCCTAATTTTCAGGGTACCCTGCCAGGATATGGCTGCACCAGGACCCCAAATCATTTTCAGACCAAAGGCCATCTTTGTTCGTGGGACCCTTTCTGCAGAAAACATTCTGCTCAAGGGCACATTCCACAATCCCCCTTTTTGTGTTGACTCAAAGCCTATTGAAGTGGATGTATTGTTTTAGACTTCCAGTTGCAGAACAGGCCTGTAAAATGGGCAGCAGCAGGTCTAAGCTAGATCCCCAAACACCCTTGGGTTGTCTTTTATAAAATCTCTTAAAATTGGGGCTATCTGATACCATGTCAAGAATGCCTCATTTCCCTGTGCACTAAAGCCACATTATACTCTTGATACCCACTCTAAGTGGCCACTGCAGGGAACTTTTGAATTCACCATTCTCTGTGATCCTGAAACTTTGTGTCAGTGTGGTGGTAAGTAGTCAGAACTGCCCTTCATCCAAGGTTTTTGGGTTCTGTGCTCCTGTCCTTCCTTCAGCAGTGTTCTATGGCTCAGGTCTTG
Source organism: Bramus lutescens (assembly GCA_001685075.1). NCBI lineage: Eukaryota > Metazoa > Chordata > Mammalia > Rodentia > Cricetidae > Bramus > Bramus lutescens. The sequence goes on from LOEQ01001881.1 coordinate 94,051, forward strand.
TTGGTAGGGTCAAGGAGCCTCTGGATTCCTGCTCATCTAGAATCTGGGATCCTGAACTTTCTGCCATTATCTTACTGCCAGAGATGCAGGCCCCTCTCCCACTGGTCAAATCTGTTATCTGACCTGGTATGATTTCTCTGCCCTCCAGACCTCTACTCTTATTCCCAAAGACAAAAGTCGAGTTCAGGCAGCAGCCAGACAGCATGCAGACCAAACCCACCTAGGTGAAAATATGGTCCCTGTGGGTGACATGAGACACAATGGTGTCAACATCAGAACCCTACTGGTTTTATCAGTCAGGTCAAAACAGCCACCAGAGGAGGGACTTCATGGTCCGCTGCCTCCTTCAGGGTATGGAAATGGTCTTGGACAAATTTGTTAATTTTGATAACCTCTGAGAAATTATGCAGCCTGCTGATGAAAGTCCAGCCATTTTTTTTTAAATCAATCGCAAGACACCATGGTTCATATAATCACCTTGCCCGAGCCTCCTCAATGAGAGCAACAATCATAGTCACCAATTTTATTTCTCAGTCAGTACCAGATATTAGAAAGAAATTGAAAGGGACTGAAATGGCTCCCCAAACCCCACACAGGAAATGGTGAAGATGGTTTTTAAGGTTTTAGGCTTTTGTTGTTTTGTTTTTCTGTTTTGTTTTGCTTGTTTGTTTTTCGAGACAGGGTTTCTCTCTATTGCTTTGGAGCCTGTCCTGGAAGTAGCAGAACATCTGGTCCGACCGGAGTTTGAGTGTCTCTTCAGCCTGCCTCTGCCTCTCGAATGCTGGGATTAAAGGCATGTGCCACCACTGCCTCGCCTGTCTTTTAAGATTTTTAACACCAAAGAGGAGGCAGCAGAGTCTTGTCAACAGGTTCAGCTGCAGCAGAAGGCTACACTCCAAGCTGAGCCTTGGTAGCTGCCCTGAGGCCATCAGCACCCCCACAAGGTGACAAGGGAAGTTCATGATTCTCCATACCTCTGGGGCCCAGCCCCTGTTAATTTCACCAGGAGCCTGCATCAAATGCTGCCAGGAAGGCCATTGGTCCTGATGGTGCCCTGTTGGTGCCCTAATCCTTCGCTACTGATGAGGCCATGCCCCTTCTGCCGATAGTCTGAACACTGGAAAATGGAATGCCACCAAGCAAGATTGTCCTCTATGACACACCGTGGAAGTCCAACCTCACTGGCACCAGCATCTGAGACTCTTTCACGGTTGAACTACTCAGTCTGACAGAGGACTGATGCAACTTAGACTTGGTGAGTTCCATCGAATTTGCTGAGCCTTCGGTAAAGCTCCAGGAAGCAAGTAAGTTCATTGTCTTTCTAGCAGACACAGGAACTAGCTATTCTGTTTTACCCTCTCAATCAGGTTTCACAGTTCCCTCATCAATTTCTGTCACAGGCGTGGATGTGATCCCCCCCTTTCCACTTAAGAGCCTGTTACTTCTCTACATTCTTGGAGGGTGATTCTTCTCCTTTCTAGTCATACTGCTTGACCAATACCTCTACTTGCTCATAATATTCTCAGTTGCTTCGAGGCCACACTAACCTTGGCCTCCATACCCTTACCTGACTCCCACTTTTTTGTCACCTTAATAGCCTCACAGGTCCCAACCTCAGACTGTCCTATCCACACCCTCCTGAATCTATTAGATCCTTAAGTATGGGATATCTTTACACTGGTGTTTGCTACTCACTACCAGCCAGTCCTAGTTCACCATTCCCTTCTATACCCCAGTTTCCTATTTCTGAAACCCATCACCAAAACCTCAAGAACATTATCACTCATCTTTTATCTCATGGACTTTTAATTACTATCTACTTGCCTTACAACACCCCCATTCTTCTGGTGTATAAGGTCAGTGCTTACCATTTAGTACAAGACTTCCACTACTATCTGAGAACCAAGCCTCCTCAGGCTCCTTCAGATCCTCTCCCTCAGGTGTAGCCCTATGTTGAGTGAGGGTGAGAAGTAGAAGCTGAGTCCAAAGAAGGTGGAGTTCAGAAGTTAATTTTGATAAATGAGTCTTAATAACTCCATTAGCCCTTTCTGCCTTCTCCGATGATAGGGGTCAGTAGCAAATATGGAGGTGGCCCCAAACCCTTAAGGCCCTCAAGACTAACTGTCCTTAGAAATTAATTCAGGACCATTATCTGGTTGTATAGAACTAGGAATTTCAAATCTGAGTATGATATCATTTATGAGGTGGGAACAGAAAACTTCTCCAATCTTAGCTGTAGTAGGGAAAACCCATATTGAGAAAGTATCTACCATAGTAAGAAGGTATTCATTTTTTTTTTGGTTAGGAAGCATATGTATGAAATCTATCTCCCACTCATCTTCTGAGAAGTTACCCCCCAAAAATGGTATGGATGAAAGGAAGAAGGGGTTGCAAGGTCTCCTGACAGGAGGTTCAAATTCACATGGAGCATTTCTGGATGATAACCTTAAGGAGGGTAGAAAGGCTGCAGTAGAAGAAGAGGGGTTGAAGGAATTGGTAGAGAGGTCTAGTCCCAGTGGGAAAATATTTGTGAATAGTCATCAGGAAGGATTTGCTTTTGAGTCAGGGAAATAGTACCTATCCTATAGATGGAACCCTGAGGACCCATGACAGCTCTCTTAGCTTGGAGGGTCTATCCTTGAGACTCAGAGTTGGTTGTGATTAGACTTGGAGGGACCATGGAGAATATAGGAAGGAGGGTAGGAATGATGGTCTACCATTTTATCAGTCTTGTCAGGAAAACATTTTCAAAAGCTGTATCATTATTGGGGGATTGGTGATCCCATAAGTAAAAAAAACTGCTGCTTTCTTGGAAATAAGAGGCTTCTAATAGCTTTAGAATCAGAGTCCTATTGGTAATAGATGTGCCTCTGGTGGTGAGAAAATATCTCTCCAGCCAAATGGATACATGGTGGTATAGAATGTGAAAAATCATACTTAAAAATTCATGTAAATATTGATGGTTTTGTCTCATGCTAAGATGAGGGAGGGCTCTTGTGAGGACTCTGAGCTCTGCCTTCTTAGAAGTAGTGCTGGTGGTAGAAAGAGAGAGTTTATCGCCTGGTCAGAGGAGACTACGGTACAGCCTGTTTGGCAGGAGCCAGTAGAGCTGAGAGATGAGCATCCCTCTGTAAACCATGTATAGTCAGAATGCTACAGAGAAAATGTAACTAACTGTTACAGGTGACTACACAGGAATGGATGAGAGTAGTGGCATTGGGAGGAGTATAGTAGGGTTAAGTGGAGGTAGGTGTTAATCCCACCAATTAAGAATAAGAGCACTGCCAATTTAAAGCCAAAATGGAAGCAAGCTTTAATTAAATACTGGCCAGGTAGATGGGCTCTGGCCAGGTTCATACCCAGCTTCCTGGGAAATGGACCAGAATCAAGTATGTTCTAATCATGGACAAGCATATATCCTCATATTCCCTGCATATGTACTTTCCACTCACATGTGATGAAGCACATCTGGTGCAGATGGGTCAGTGAAAACACATGACTTGTTATCTCTCATAAAATATATCCCCCGGCAGTTTGAGGCATGCCAGGCCCCTGGGCCCCGATCAATACAGTACTGCCTCATTTATCCAGATTGCTGAGTCCCTCCATCCATAACATGCATAATTGGTGATATCATTGCCTTCCCCACTTCTGACTGTTTCCCACAAGTTGGCTTCATTAAACCCTGTACCAAGCAACCATGGCTACCTTGGGCTCAGAGCACCTTAGTCCCCACCATTTGCAGGATGACTCACTAGGTGGCCTGTGCCTTTCTCATTTCTCAGACTCTTGGGTCCTTCAAACTTTGCCCTATTGTCCTGCTACTTGAGTGATGATCCTTGGTGAAGCTTGTGCCTTATTGCTTGTTCCTTGTTTGATAAAAGCCAGTGGATTTTTTCTGTCTCCTTCATGGGGAATAAGCCTACCAAAATTCTGCTTCCCAGCACTCTATATCCTGATATTTTACAGGACCTTTGCAACCTTCTGCAGCAAGCCTGACAGATGGAAGGAGGTCTAACCCCTTCATCCTGTGAGGGCAGGGAAAGGCAGGCCCACTTCCCCCCTTATCTGACAGAGAGTTTGGGGAATAACAAGGCTTAATTACACCTTCTAGCTCAGGAGGTGGCTGCCTGGCCCCTTTTTGAAGTTAAGATAGCTCGGCGCCATCCCAACAGGTGGTCAGGATATGCCAATGTACTTATGGTCCTTCCATTGTAAATTTAAGGTCACCTGGGGAGGAGCTGTTTTCTGCCTACCTGACCAAGTGTATATGAGTAATCCTGAGTTGGGTCATCCTGTTACATAGGCAACAGAATGCTGATGATGGGGATGTCTCTTGTTATACTGTTAATGAAGCCTTTTGTTACCTTCTCTCCCAGTTTACATTGGGTATAAAAACTGTGGAAAAATAAACTCAGGTGATTTCCAGATCTGAATAATCCCTGAAACTCCCTCTTGATACTGTCTTGTGGTTTCTGTCTTCAATTCCCATGTATCTACCCTGGTAAGAAGTATTTTTGATGAGGCCAGTCCTTAACACATCCTTTCACTCTTCTGCTTTCTCTCCACTCAGTGGTAGAACTCACCAATGGTACTAACTACATGCTGTGATCCGACCCACTCACTTCCCCCACCCTCAAGGGTTTCCCTCTCTTCCACCTGCAACAAATCTGCTTTCTTGTTGACTGACTGCTTCGCCTTCCATTCAATACTGTCGACGGGTTCTCTGGCAGTGCTATTGACCTTTGACCATTTCCCTGGATGTGAGGCTTGATTTCTTGAGCACAGTCTTCTTACATTCTGGCTTTTCTCAAAATCCTGGTAGCAGGTGACTGTGTCACTTTCAGACTCAGAGCCTTTGGCTCCTGCTCTGTAAGTTTGACCAAACACAGAGCAGTCTGTGCCATCTTGAAGTCGACCCTCTCTGAATTTCTGGGATGATAGGAGTTGCAGACCCTTGGGTCTCACTTCTCTGCTTCATTCATGGGAACTGTGTCATCATTTATACCCCTTTAATCCCACTGAGATGATTTTTGGAGACCCACTGGCTATTCCTAATCAGTTATTGTTACAGGACTATCAGCTGTTGGCCTTAGAGCTGGAGGCACAAACAGGAGGCATCAAACATGTCCAGGTGATTAAGTGGTAATGGGGAAAGGATCAGGTCCTTAAAGGCCTAGGGAGTCAACTTGGATTCATCTCGACCAGAATTTTGCCATGTCCAACTGGCACCTGATGGTTCCACAGAGCCTGGACAATGAAGTGAAACTGCCAGATACTCTAGGACATGGACAGCACCCCAGCTTCCAAGGCCCTGAAGATGAATGATGACCCTGCCCCCAGGTAAGCAGGAAGTAATCCTGAGAATATAGCATCCTCATTGCTACCTCACTTGCTATCCATTTCTAACTCCTCATCTTTTTATAATAAATAGGAAAAAGAGGAACATTAGTTTGCAGACTTGTGCATTCGTCTGCCCTTGGGGTTCTGATAAGATATGTTCTCAACTGTAACCACTAAGAGCATTTCCTGTGTACACTCACAACATTCTCTTTTAAAGGGGCACTGCTCTCTCTCTCTCTCTCTCTCTCTCTCTCTCTCTCTCTCTCCTTTTCTGAGTATCTTTCTGTCTCTCCCCTTCTCTGTTTCTCCTTCTGTCTCCTCAGAGACTAATCTCCCTCTCCCCTCCCTTTTTCCCCCTAATAAATAATCCTTCTATGTGGGCTCTGCCACTCGATGTCTTTCTCTCTAATAGGAGATCCCTGAGCTGGTGTGGTGAAGGGACAGATTAAGGGTGACCAAAAGTAAACTTAGAAGCCTCCTGGGACAGTAGAAAAGCTGCTGTTAGTGCCTGTAAGCCTTATTACCGTGTCCTAACTGCTATATCTAGCTGTTTTGAAAGGTAGTAAACAGGGTCAAAGGTGGGGCCTCTCATTTGTCTTAAAACTTCTAGAGTCATTCCCCAGTTTTCAGAAGTATACAGAATAGAGCATGGCCAGGTTCAGGGAGAGCCAGAGAAGAGTTTTATAGGGGTGCATTTTGGAGTAGGGAGAAAGCAGACATGACAGACTAATTATAACTTAAACATGATGTCTCTACCTAATGGGGGTTAGGAAACTAGGTATAATGTGGAAGGAGTGAGCTATCAGATGACCCCAGAGAGAGTAAAGAAGGGGCTCTATAGCACTTACTGGTGGGGTTGACCATCAACACCAAACACAGAGAGAGATCTGAGCAAAGAAACTTTCACCAGATTAAGCAGGAATTAGAGACCAAGTAGCTCCTGGATCTATTAAAAATTACAGAGACTTAGTGGCTTCCTGGAAATTTTTCTTAGGTTCTTCCATGGTAATCCTGAGTTTGTTGGGGAGCAGAGGCACCCGGGCAGCATCAGTTTTTGGCCAGCAGGCACAGAAGATCCAACAGACTGTCTTGCCAAGGAGTAATCGGTGGAGCAGCCTACCTCGTCTAAATAAAACAAAGCAACCAACATCCCAGGGTCCTGATTGCCCACAGTTTGGATAGGGCCTTGGCAGTGAGTGAGGTAAAAGGAAATGTTTTTACTCCGGTTAGACTTTTTCTATGGCCCATCATCTTCATTGTATGAGATCTTAGGGCTGCTACCAAGATCTGACATTCTTCTCGATCACTAGAAGTTTTTTTCTATCTTTTCTTGTTCCTTCCTTTTATTAATCACCTTAAATACCATATTCAACAGGTCTGTCTTGGGGAGTTTGAGGCCCATCATACAGGCTCTTAAGGGTTTTTTCCTATTATCAAGAGCTGACTGGGAGAGGAAGTAAAAGTTGTGGCAAGCATGTCCTCTTGAGAAATAGGATTTAGCTTTGTGTACTGAAGAAAGGTCTCTGTAAGTTGGGCCAGGATCTCAACAGAATTTTCTTTTATCTTCTGGTGTAACAGGAAGGCTGCTTGTTTGTTCCAGGCCACTTAGCCCCAAAATAACACAGAAACTGTATTAATTAAATTATTACTTGGCCCATTAGCTCTAACTTCTTATTGGCTAACTCTTACACCTTTTGTAACCCATTTCTATTAATCTGTATATCACCATGTGGCAATGGCTTACGGGCAAAGATTCAGCATGTCTTACTCTGGTGGCGGCTCCATGGTGGCTCTTTGACTGTACTTTCTTCCTCCCAGAATTTAGCTCACATGGAAAATACCACCAATATTTTCTAAGGCCTGCAGACAAACCTGTTGTTGGTAAGCTCAGCCCTCTCCTTCCTCTGAAGAGATAGATTATTTGAGGGAGATGTTAATTATATTATTATGCCTACTGCTGATACACTTAGCTTTATATTCAAGAAATAATTGGCTCTGTTATTCTCTTGAGACTTCAGTATAAGCAATTAAAGTTAAATATTGTTTTATGATGTAATTGCTGTTTCATGGAAAATGTGAAAGAAAGTTTCAGCATCTTTGGAAGTGTTTCCTGTGAGTTTTAGCTTTGGTCATGTCTTCTGCCACTCTATTATCAATAACTATTCTTATGCATTATTTTTTATTAATGAAAATTCATGCAATATATTTTAACTTTATTTAATACAAAATTATTTTGAATTTATACATCTCTGATCTTTTTGGAGCTTTATATTAACCAAAGTAGAGAAGTGATTGTGCTTTACCTCAAATCTACTGGCCATTTGACTACATATGTACCAAAGGTATTAAAGAAAAATATTTCTTCATATTTATTGATAAATGTAATAAGAGTATAAATGCATCAGGTAATTTTTATTCTCCTAGTTCCCCAAAGTAGTTAAATATAGCTAGAATATATATATTAGGATAAGATTTCCTGTATATAATTCAATAACATAAATATTGTTATTCCATTTAGATCTAGCCAGGTTCTTCTGGATCTTGTGTCCAAGGTGTGTACTGATATTTTGTTTGTACAGATAAAGCTTGACTGAACATCTGAAGATGGAGCTAGTCATTAAATAACCATAGAGGTCTGGAGGTCTGTACAGACAGACAGGAAGTGATATGGCTAGGGGAAGAGAGGAAGTGATAAGGTACAAGGAAACAGGGACTCAGTCTCTTTTCAGATGGGACATTGATTCAGTAAGGGGACTATGGTTTGGCTCCTTCATCTCTCTGATCTCTTAGCCTTTTCCCCTATATCTGACTCTAAGACCTATTAGAACTCGTGCTACAGCAGTGTCTTCTGACACAAACCTTAAGTCACTGGGAGGCAAATCAAGGAAACAAAAATAGCCCATATTGTTTTGATGCAGAGTATTTTCAAGTGTTCAAGTGGCCCGAAAACCTCTCAATGGAGGTTGTTTCTCTGTCCTGAGGAACTATGAGGATAACAGAAGTAACCAATGCTAACACAGAGAACATTAAGGACTGAAGGAGTATACTGCTTATGATGTTAAAAGTCAAGGTCAAAACATCAATTTTTGCTTTCTTAAACATAGTCTAACTCTTATTCTAACATTTTATAGATAATAGGATTAATGTTTTTATATTTTTAATTGTGAGCCTAGCTTTAATTACTGAGCCATTTCTCCAGCAAAGAGCTTAAGAAGACAATGAGGACACCCTTTGAAACAGTTTACCTGAGCTCACCAACTCCAGCAGAGAGGGAAGGAACCAACATCAGACCAAACTAGACCTTCTGAGTGTGGGTGACAGTGGTGTGGCTGGAGAAGACTGTGGAGCTACTGACAATAACACCAGGATTTATCCCTACTGCTTGCACTGGCTTTTTGGGAATCCATTCTCTGTGGATGGATACTTTATTCAGCCTACATTTAGTAGGGAGGGCTTTGGACCTCCCCAAAAGCAATATGTGTTACCCTCTCTGAGGAGTGGATGAGGATTTGGGAGGGGTAGGTAGAGTGAATAGGAGGAGGGGAGGGAGTGGGAACTGGGATTGGTATGTAAAATGAAAAAACAAAGATAGTTTATTTTCTTTTTTAAAAAATAAATAATTATTTTAAAAAATGTTTTACTTGAACAAGTAAACGTGAGGTGGAAATCGATATAAATCATCCTGAATTGTAGAAGAAAAGCATGAATCAAGACTGCCTGAAGGAACATTGATTAAGTAGTTGTAAAAGAGTGGCAAAGGAATATTTTATTAAGGTCAACTACATATGCAAAGAACTAACAGAGACTGGAAATGCACTTAAAAGTGAAGTATATGCTTCACTTTCACTAGATTCAAGATATAGTAGGAAAAAGTCAGTGATAAGTCATAAATGCAGACATTGATGAGACAGGTCAATGATTGTAAAGTCCAATACAGAGAAACACAAAGGCAAAATAACACAAAGGACTATAAACTAAAATGGATCCAAATCTTCTTGAGTAATAACAGGCAATTAATATTTCCTGGATCCTTGTAAATAAATGTTATTTTAAATACTTTTTTAAAAAGATATTAAATGAAGTTCTAAAATAATACCGTGATATGAATATCAAAGGGTACAGGAAACACCAAAAGTCCTAATGTATATGTGATATATTCTGGTATATAAAGTCCAGATACTTGTGTATAAGTTGCTTGACAAAGTTTGTTATTCATTGTAAAATATCAGGAAGTCATTTTTAAATGGATCATATATTCCTTAAATTATGCTGTATTAAAGGTTTGCAATATTTAAAAAAATAGTGCTTGTACCTTATTGTAACTCTTATTGGCTTAAAATGCAACAAAATAAAGAACAATCATAAATGCGACCATTGAAAACCCTCATTCCTCCTTTGGGAAATAGAGATTCAAAGAGATATGTGAATGCTAAGAGTCATTAATAAATATCCTTGTGTAATAGTTATTTTTTCTATACTCCATATTCGATTAATATATTTGTCAATATGTGGGACTTCAATATAGATCCTTAAGCTTTGTGAAATAAAAATTCCAGGAGAGAATTCTTTTTAGAACCTAACACTTTTCTGAGAGCTTCTTTCACATCCTTATTCCTCAGACTGTAGATTAGGGGATTCAGCATGGGAATGACCACAGTATAGAAAACTGTAGTTACTTTATCAACATATACACTATTGCCAGAGCTTGACTGACAGTAAATGAAAAGGATTGTTCCATGGAAGACAATGATGACCATGAGATGGGAGGCACAGGTAGAAAAGGCTTTGTGTCTCCCCCCTTCAGAGCGCATCTTCAGGATAGTGACAAGAATTAACAAATAGGAAAGGAAGATGATTACAATGGTGAGAATCTCATTGAAGTTGACAATGACGAACAAGAATAACTCATTCTTGGTAACATCAGAGCAAGCCAGACTTAAAAGAGGAGGCAGATCACAGAAGAAGTGGTCGATCACATTTGACTTAAATGATGGGATCTCAAGGGCTAGGCAGAGGTGAATCAGAGAACACACTGATGCATAGAGGTAGCAGCCAGAAACCAGCACCATGCGGAGCTTTGGGGACATGATGACCATGTAGAGTAGTGGGTTACAAATGGCCACGAAGCGGTCATAGGCCATCACAGCCAATAGAAAGACCTCAGTGACAGCAAAAGCACAAAATAAATAAAATTGTACCATGCATTCCAGGTAAGAAATAACTTTTTCCCTGTTAATGATATTAGTGAACACCTTTGGCACAATGACGGAGGAATAGCAGAAATCTACAAAGGACAAGTGACTGAGGAAAAAATACATAGGAGTGTGAAGTTGAGAGCTGACGTGAATCAGCACAGTCATGCCCAAGTTTGCTATGACTGTCACTCCATAAATGAGGAGAAACAGCAGAAACAGAAAGAATGCCAGCTCGGGGACATCAGAAAAGCCGAGGAGAATGAACTCGGCCATAGAGGTGCAGTTTTCCTCATCCATGACTGCCATATGCCAGTTTAGAAAAAACCTGTGCTACTTCTGGGAAGAGAGAGAGAGAGAGAGAGAGAGAGAGAGAGAGAGAGAGAGAGA
>LOEQ01001881.1:122448-147544 GCA_001685075.1 Bramus lutescens
ATTTGTGTGTTGTTATTTTGGGGTATAAGCTAGCTGTGCGGGAGCCAGGTGGGACAAAAAGCAGGCCTGCTCACCTCATCACTACAGCTCCTGGAAAACAATCTGTTTCACACTGCTTTCACTGTGTCCCAGAAATTTGGTATGTTTTCCTTTCATTTTCAATGAATTGTAGGTCGTCTTTAATTTCTTTATTTCTGCCTTTACACAGTATTTGTTCAGTAAGGAGTGGTTCCATTAACATGAATTTGTAGGATTTCTGTTGTTTTATTGTTGTTGAGATCAATCTTTAATCCAAGGTCATCTGATAAGATGTAAGGGGCAATTTACATTTCTTGCACTTTTTGAAACTTGTTCTGTGACTAAGTATGTGGTCAACTTTGGAAAAGTTTTGTCAGATGCTAAGAAAATAAAGTGTATATTTTGTGTTTAGGTGAAATGTTCTGTAGATATTTGTTAGCACCATTTGATTCACAATGTATGTTAGTTCCGATATTTCTCTGTTTAGTTTTTGTCTAGATGATCCATCCATTGGTGACTGTGGGGTATTGAAATATGCCACTATCAATGTGTGATTTAATATAAATTTATGTGCCCTTGTTTTGGGGATAAGATGTTAAGAATTGAAAAATCATGTTGATTGACTTTTTCTTTGATGAGTATGATTAACTTTGAAGTTTATAATGTTATATACTAGAATGGCTACGACAGATTTTTTTCCTAGCCAGAGAAAATGTCTATTTTTGATTTTAAGAGGTATTTCTTTTATGCAATAGGAGGACAGATTATGTTTTAGCATCCACTCTCTTAGCTTGTGTCTTTCATTGAGGAACTGAGTCCATTGATATTGAGAGATAACATTGAGCAATGATAGTCAAATTCTCTATTATGTTTTATAGGTTGTAGTGATAGTGTGTATGTGTATTTTCTTTTACTGTTTTATTCCGGCTTGAAATAATTTATTGCCCACATATTTTTGTAGCTATAGTTGACCTCTGTGGAATGAAGTTTTCCTTCTTGTACTGTCAGTATGTATGGATTCGTGGACAGATATTGTTTCAATATGACTTTATGTAGAAATATCTTGTTTTCTCCATCTGTGGTGATTGAATGCTTTACTGAGTATAGTAGTCTAGCCTGTCTTCTGTGTTCTCTTGGCATCTTCAAAACAAGTGTCCAGGCACTTCTGGCTTTTAAAGTCTCCATTGAGAAGTCAGGTGTGATTCTCATAGGTCTGCCTTTGTTTGAAATTCTCTCTTCCATCACTTACATTGTTGGTGATACTTGAGACTGTAGTTCATGTTCACTTACACAACATCTCCATTTCCAGATGTCTCTGAGTTTGTATTTTCATTATTGCTTCTATTTCCATATTTCCATTTACAGGTTTTGAGCAGTTTTTTCCAACTTTTCCTCTCTCCCTCCCTCCCCCTCACTTCCTTCCTTTCTTTTAAAAGGAATTTATTTCCTTGGATTGGTTGTATTTTTCTGGGTTTGCATTTAATTCTTTTAAACTTTCTTTCATTCTTTAAACATCTCATATAAATTAGCATGAGGCAATTTTAAAACCAAAAATGATAGCATGAGTAAAATGTTTCTTTATAGTTTTCTTGGCTAAGTATATCATAAAGGTATTATTTTAATCCAACATACAAAAAAATAAATATAAACATAAATACCCAGTCTGAAACCTTACAGTTGAGCCTTTTAGGTTATTTAGGTTATTGGGTTAAGTTGATTCCTCCCAGTCCAGTACAGATCACCGAGGAAGCAGGATGTGATCTGCCAGCTAAAAAAGGTACCAAGCCATATGTCTAAAATAGATCAAAATAATGGGTTAATATAAGTTACAAGAACTAATAAAAAGCCTGAGCTAATGGGCCAATCAGTCTTATAACTTATGGGGATCTCTGTGTGATTTTCTTTGGGGCCTGCTGGCTGTGAGGTAGCAGGCAGGACAAAACCCCCCAACTAGCAGGCCCCCTTCATGTTACAAGTGTGGATCAGTGGTGTATCCATAAGATAGCATAATTCAAATTTCTTTCTTTTGAGGGGGAAGTGGTTTAGAGACAGGGTTTCTCTGTAGTTTTGGAAGCCTATCCTGTTGCCAGGTAGACCAGACTGGCTGAAAACACATAGAGATACTCCTGCCTCTGCCTCCTAAGTGCTGAAATTAAAGGCATGCACCACCACTGCCTGGCTTCACGTTTCTTGATGAACAATGAAGGCTACTACTGAGCATTACCTTTGCGTAACATGTAAATAGGTGTCATAAAACATGCTTGACCAGTCCACTACAGATAGAATAAAGTGTGAGAAGTCACCACAGAGTTTCTCCAAAGAACAGAGAGATGTGATGAATACTGCTGAGTATTCTCTACATCTTATATAATAAACTTATATAAACTATTGTCATAATCCAAGTTTATAAAACTGAATGAGTTCAACATTTCCATGTCTCCTTTAGAGATAGGTGACTAAAACGTAAGCAGATGAAGCCTACCCTTAGCTAAAAAATAATGTGATCTCTGTTAGAAGAAATTATGTCTTTTTATTATTATTTTAATTTTTTATTGAGCTATACTTGGTCATCTTGGTTTTTAGCACAGCTGCTGAAGTGATACTGGGAGAGCAGACTTCACATGCTTTCATGGAGTCCACAACACTGACACCCTATCTACTTACATTTGATCTTTTCTTAAATATACAATGTTGACTTCCAAAATGTGTGTTCAAAGTAGTCTGTGCACATACAGATTCACCAAAGTATCCAAAAATTTTATGAGCGTAATGAGAATAAAATAATTTTCAATTCTCCATAGTCTTTATATAATTGCCTCAAACTAATATGAGAATTTCTTATGGAAGAAAATTGAGTAAATTGGGTGCATGGGGACCTTGGGGGAGGGTTGAAGGGGGGAGGTGAGTAGAGAAAATGTAGAGTGTAATAAAAATCAATAAAAAGAATAAACCAAGTCCTATAATATTCTTTATATGTTTATATATGATGTCATAAGGATTCCAAAAACCTCTTATGTGAGGCATCTGCTAGGATGCTGTATATCATAACTCCCAGGGCTACCCTACACAGATGCCCTTTCCATTTTACTACTGTGGAACTCTGTCCTTCAAGAAGCACATATAGTGTGATATTATCTGTAATGTTAACTCAAAACAAATGGGAGGGTACTACATTTCCATCAACTACATTATATCATATTTCAATATATTACTCCAGAAACAAAAATATACATAAAGTATAATTATTTTATATAAAATGAACATAGATGTACCAATTTACTCAGATAATATTGTCTTTTTCTACTTCCCATGTAGATTAGAACTATGTAAGTCTCTCTTAAGGTCCTCATTTTTGTCTAAGTTCTCTCAGATTGTGGTTTGTTTATTCTTTTAAAAATACTTGGTATCTCTTTTTTTGGAGAAAAATACGAAATCAAATTTTAACTAATTTTTACTGATTCAGTCAAAATGCTTCAAGTGGTTTGTGCATTTTTAACAACTTATTTCTTAAAAAAACAATTTTTCTCTGGGATTGTGCTTTGTAGGCTGGATTTGCTTTATGTTTAAAAACCACCTATGAATGAGTACATGTGATAATTGTCTTTCTGTGTCTAAGTATTAGACAACAATGCGGACACTAAGAGAAACTTAAATAGATCTAATCAACATGGGAAATAGAAAGTAGAAAAATACAAAATCTCCTGAGTAAATTGGGAGTAAGGGGACCTTGGAGAAGTGTTGAAGAGGGGAGGGGAGGGGAGAGGCAGGGAGGGGAGCAGAGAAAAATGTAGAGTTCAATAAATATCAATAAAATTAAAATAAAACCACAACTTTTCTAATTTTCCATACCAATACAATTCCCATTCCCTCCTCTCCTCCCATTTCCTCCACCTTTTCCCACCTCACCCCCATCCACTCTTCAGAGAGGGCAGCAATCAGAATTCAAACGCATCATATGACTCCACCTCTTTATTGTATTTTTGCTATGGGTTTTCTTTCTGATAGTTTTATTTTTTAGTGTAGCCATGGATTTATTTAATAATGAAGAATAAATATTTTAGACCTGTTCTTTCCACTTCTTTATGGTTTCTGCATTACTAACCCCTCATGTCTGTTAATGCATAAATTGGGCAAAAGTCGTGAACTCGTTTTGATACCTTCTTAACTATATTCTGTAGTGTATCCCTCTATTCACAGTTCTTGAAATTTTAGTTAATCCTTTTTCACTCTTGAATTTACTATAATATTCTACACTAAATTTCTTCTCATGTCCTCACAGTCTTATCTATATCAATTTCATAGACTATTTTTATATTCTATTTAATGTCTATTGATGAGTATACAAAGTAGTTGGTTTTGTTATATTTTTATAAAATATATTTTCTCTATTTATTTCTTTCCTTTAACCTTTTGTGTCCTATGATATACACACACTTGTTCCTTTCTTCTCAGCAATGCCTGTCTTTCACTTTTATGTAGTATGTATTCCATTATCTCATTTGAAGCTAACCCTGCCTAATTAATATTACTTTGTCTTCTCTTATTGCTGTTGTTTCATGAAATTAATGCCAATTTATGTGCCCAAATATAAATACTGAAATTCTGAACTTGCATATGAAAGAGAAAAATCCAAAGTTTTATTTATGACTGATTTATTTTATTAACATCAATCAGTTTTATTCTTCTCACTACAAAGAACATAATTACACTCTTTATGAAGAATGAAATTTCATCTTCTTTTTGTGTCACCAAATGACTGACATCTACACCTACTTCTGTTTTTGTTGAGAGCAGTGCAGCAATAAGCATGTATGTTCAAATATGTCTAATGTAGGATCAAGTTGGGCATTTGCCTAGATATGGTGGGGGAAGTGAGAATTTGAGAGAGGGGAAACTGTTATTGTAATGAATTTTACGAGAGAAGAATCTATTTTCAAGTTTTAAATAAGTGAGTTGAATCTATGGCATTTAAGAATACTACTGAGCGGGGTTTTCTATTGCTTCCTTTTAAAAAAATGTTTTCTATTTTGATTAGATTATTTCTCTTTTTTTCTACTACTGTTTTGACTTGCTGGATTATTTTTCTGGCTGTAGAGAGAGTGAAGAAATTATATTGATATGTATCCCATTCTTACTATGAACTGGTAATGTAATTTGCCCAGATAGACTCAAAGCAAATAAGAAAATAGAAGGTTACATATATCAGTATGAAAATGACACTGTAAAGATCATTATAAAGCAGAAAGACACCTTGATATACTGTTTTGGTATAAAATAAGATCATCTTTAACACAAGTATGCTAAAAAAAATAAGCCCACATTGTTTAATATTCTGGAAAAGGTGCGTATACATGTATTCATCTAAGAGAGAGCACTAAGGACAGACAAAATAAAACTACTCAACTCAAGTTTAGTTAATTTATTGACATTACTAAGAGGACCATGGTTGAATAGGGAAACAGGGGGGATTCATCATGGGGATCACCAGGGTGTAAGCTACAGAGCCCATTTTGATTGTGATCCTGGAGATTTTAGGGTTTGGCACACAAACAAAAAAAAGAATAAAATGGTAACATGGAACATGGCAATCTAGGTATTTGCTTTCTACATAAATTGAAGAAAATTTTGTCAGAGAATCCCTTCTCCAAAGGAATTAATTGTTGCTACTTGTGCAATCCTGAAGATACATTTTCGGATTTCTGTTTCCTGCATCTTCTAACAATATCAATAGAAAATAAAAAGATTTTAGTACAACTAAAGTCCTGATATGGGATGTCATATTTCTATAATCCAATAAATTACTTTAAATTTTGGTTTAGTCTCACTTGCTATCCTTTAAAATTTACTGAGAATCAGTTTTTTTAAATAAAAATTATTGCAATATATATAATTACATATCAATAAATCAACACTAGCCTTCAAAAATTTTATTGATTATTGATATGATAACAATATTCTTATATGCTTGATTTTATACTTCTGTTTTCTCCTGAGTAAAATCCATTCCTTAATCAAAGTAATATACATAAGGTATATATCCTGTTTTACAAGATAATTTTGTAATTTTACATATTTTTTGAAAGCATCCTCATATCATTTTTAATCAATTACCACATTCTCCTCTTTAAAAATCTCTACAAGGTTATTATTTTCTGTATCATGTATCATGAATAGTCACATTCATCCTTGCCATAGTATTAGATGTTTGCATTGTTTAAAGCAAGTACTATTTCTCATATTCACAATGAATTCGATTTTATGTGAGAATGAAAACATTCTGTTTTTAAGATGTTTCTGTGTCCTAAATATCTGACAATAATAGAAGATAGAACAATATTTATTGGATATACGAGTATCTTTAGATGAAAAACATATCACTATGTAATCTGAACATTTTTAGTTTGAACTATTTAACATGACCTATTTTAGGATGAAGTATAAAAATAAATCATTTTTTTCAGAAGCTATAATTGGGTTTTATTTTTCCAAACCAACCCCATTAATTTATCCATGCATAATATTAATTCAACTAACTTTAAAAGTATGTTTAAGACCACATAAGATGACAGTTTAAATATTAACCAAAGGCCACAATCATGTGATGTCCAATGAGAAATTATTTGACTGTAAATGTCTGAAATTTTCAATTGTGTCAATCGTTCTTAAAACGTGGTAACATTGTCATTATTTTGGTGACTGTGTCTTGGACATCCTTATTTCTAAGACTGTAGATCAAGGGGTTCAGCATGGGGATCACCACTGTATAAAACACAGAGCCCCCTTTGACTGTGATCCTGGAGTTCTTAGAGTTAGGCACACAAAAAAGGAATAAAATGGTACCATGGAAGATGGTGATGGCTGTCAGGTGGGATGCACAGGTGGAGAAAGCTTTATGACGCCCACTGGCTGAAGGCATCTTGAGGACAGTAACAACAATAAACAGGTAAGACAAAAGGATGATGAGAAGTGTGCTGCCAGCATTAAATGTGGCAAAAATGAACAGCAGTAATTGACTGATGTGAGTATCAGAGGAAGAAAGGGCTAGCAGTGAAGAGAATTCACAGAAGAAGTGATCAATTCTATTGACACCATAAAAAGATAACTGAACAATGGAACACGTCAGTATTAAGGAACATGTGAAGCCCCATGCATATGATCCCATCACCAGTGTAATACAGAGTTTCGGAGACATAACTACTGTATAGAGCAGAGGGTTGCAGATAGCCACAAACCGGTCACAAGCCATAACCACCAATAAGAAAGCTTCAGTTACTACAAAGACACAAAATAAAAAGTATTGCACTATACACTCTATAAATGAAATGATTTTGTCTTTTGCAACAAGGTTCACCAGCATCTTGGGAGCAATGATGGAGGAATAGCAGAAATCCACAAAGGAGAGGTGGCTGAGGAAGAAGTACATGGGGGTGTGCAGTTTGGGGTTAATTCTGATGATGAGGATCATGCCGATGTTGCCTACCACAGTGATGCTGTAGATGCTGAGAAATACAGAGAAGAGTGGTATTTTTAGTTCTGGGTAATCTGAGAAGCCCAAGAGGATGAATATGGCCCTGCTATTGTTTCTTTCTGACGGCCACATCATTGGTTTGTAAGAGTATGAAGATTATTCCTGAGAATAAGAAAAATTGATAGAAGATAAATAAAAATTATCAGTGAAACACTTATTCACCTATGAAACCTGGAGAGCAAAGCAAAGCTGCCTTTCATCATCTGTTGCCTTAGATGGACTGAAGGACATTTTAAATAAGGACCAGGGCTCAAACTAACAAAAACACCACTTTTGAAATTTCTTCTTAAAAACACATTGAGTTAAAATGCTAATTCTTGACTTTTTATATTACTTATTATAGAGTGAGATTGTACTATACTTATTATAAATTAGTTAATTTTTCATCATTAAATGATATAAGTTCCTAAATGAGAGGGCTGATGTAAATATGATGACATATTATCTTAAACTGATACATAGTCTCACAAACTAAAATTTTCTCAAAAGTTTTTGTTATACCTTTGCATTTTGTGATCCTAGGTTTAGATCTTGTTTTACTTTATTCTTTACCCTATCACTCAGTACATTTTAAAAGTAGATTCATAATAATTATTTTTCTGTTAATATGCTCTTTGATTTAGACAGTTCTATTTATTAATCACTTAATATAGATTAGAATAATAAATAAAGAAGAAAGATGTTGTGTTTTATTCTTTATAGTATTTGTTAAGATTCAAAGCAGAGAAATGTGACTTTCTCACTATGACACAGATATTGACGCCTCTGATCCTCACACCTAGTCACATATACACTTCCCTACAACAAACTGATTCATGTTCTAGGCCCAGATGAGGACATATTTCCTCTTAATAATATTGATAAATATTAGTAAGTATCCTTAGGGTTAACCTGTGGAAAAATGGAGCATTTATGGTGGAAAATAGATATTCTTAACACCATCACAAAGAAGTCCAAGGGGACTTTTCTCATCTAACGACAAGCTCTCATGAAGACTGACAGAAACTTCACATTTCTATGTCAGTCTGTTTGCCTTTTTTTATTTTTGTCTCTCCATTCTCCAATCAAGACACTTAAAACATTCATTCTGTTTCTCAATTGTCTGAGAATGAAACAAATAACTAACTAACTAACTAACTAACTAACTAATCAACTAACTAATATTACATTTTACAGGGATTTCCTGTAAAAATAAGGCAATCTCTTAAAACAATCTTAAGATTAATCCAGGGACTCTAGTTGTCACATGCATATATTTGTAATGTTTTATTTTGCAAAGCATTGCAATTCATGTAAACCTGCTTTGTACAGAGTTCAATCTATCCATGGGCACAGTCCTAATATTTCATTGCATGCAAATGTTATTAAACTTACTTATAATCTTTCCCCATGTGTGCTGCTTGTTTCTTTTTCCCAGATTTCATAATTCTAAATGAAATTCATACTTTCAATATTTTTTCTAGCATAGATTGTTCCACTTTATTTTGTTTGTTTAAGTAGCATAAATTAATGGCTTTCCTCATGACATTTTCCATCCCTCTTCTTTTTATAGCTTTCCTCCTGTCTTCTCATCACTCTGGCTGTCTTGATTGTACTATTTTAGACCCAGTGTCTGTGTCCTCTTTAAATCCAGAGAAGTGTTTTACTACCCTTAATACAAAACTTCCTTAATACCTGCTTTTCCTCTTTCATGATTCATTATAAAGAATTATATATCCTATCTTATCTGTGATTCCACCGACTTGCAGAACCTAGATGATATACATTTCTCATATTTTTCCATTCTCTCCTATTCTCAGATCCCATCTGTCCTTTACCTATACTGACTATTTTAGATGAGCCCCTCATCACTTCTCTGCAGAAGGAAGGCACTCCATTTCTTTGTTATTTACCCAAGCATCAGAAACCAAGGGCATAGCCAAGGCTGGGTCTACCTTCCAAAATTGTCATTTTGATTGAAAAATAAGAAGAAAGAAGGAAAACAATCTTCTGTATGAATGTTCAACCTGATTGTAAAGAATTTTAGAACATCTTTTGTCTAGAGACTTACCTTATATTAATAGTTTCAGACTTAGAAACACAAACCTTTGGGGGCAATCTTGTCCCATTCTCTTGAGATCTTAAAGTTTTCAGTGGAAATTAATGACTTCATATGATGCAAATTTAATAAATCACACATTGTCATATTTGATGCCATAATTACATTTAACTTTTGGTGAAAATATCTGTTAAGTTGCTAGTTTTTTCTTTAAAATTTAAATCACAACTTGTAGTCTGATTTTATAATTTCTATATTCTAATAATATTGGATTGTGCATTTTTCTTTATTATTGATGTATTTATATTTGTGTTTACAGCTGCTTTTAGTGCATGTATATATGTGCTTCACATGTCTACAGTACTCAAAGAGCAAGAAAATTGTGTCATATCCTCCAGTAAATGAAACAGATGCTTGTTAACTACCATGTGAGTTCTGGGAAATGCTCCTAATCACAAAGTCATCTCTCCATCTCCAAGTGTGTTTCATGTTTCAAGTCTGATTCCTGAATCTACAGACAACTAACTACTCACATGAATCTTTGTGCTTCTAACGTCGGCCTTCTTGTGACAATGCCCATCTATAGCATCACAGTATCCCAAGGTCAGTGCTTGCTGTTCTTACTTTTCAGATGTTTGAAGGGTTCCTATCATTTCCTTGATTTATTGATTCATTCGGTGATTTTTCATGACTAAGTTATTCAGTGTTTGATTATTTTCACCTACTCCAAAGCAATCCTCGGATTCAATTCAATATCTAGCAAAATTCCAACACAATTTTTATAGGTCTTGGAAGAATTCTCAGCCTCATATAGAAGCACAAAAGAACCAGGTCCTGATCTGAAGTTGTACTACCAAGCTATACTAGTAAAAACAGCATGATATTAGCATAAAATAGACATGTTGCTTAATGAAATCAATCTGAAGTCCCAGATATAAACCTACATACCTGTGGACACTTGATATTTGTTAAAGAAACCAGAAATATACACTGGAAACAGAGATAGCATATTTAACAAATGGTTCTGGTCAAATGGATGGCTGCATATAAGAAAATCC
Organism: Bramus lutescens; assembly: GCA_001685075.1. NCBI lineage: Eukaryota > Metazoa > Chordata > Mammalia > Rodentia > Cricetidae > Bramus > Bramus lutescens. The sequence continues at coordinate 133,091 of LOEQ01001881.1, forward strand.
AAATAGATCCACACTTACCACCTTGCAAAAAACTCAACTTCAAATATACCAACAACCTGAACATAAAACCAGATACACAGAACATGGTAGAAGTGAAAGTAGGGAAAATCCTTGAACTAATTGGTACAAGAGAAGACATTCTGAACAGAACACTGTTAATAGAGGCACTAAGATTAATAATAAACAGGACTTTATGAAACTGAAAAGCTTCTATATGGCAAAGGACACAATAATTAGGACAAAGTGGCAACTTACTGAATGATCAAAGATTTTATGAAGTCCACATGTAATAGAAAACTAATATTCAAAGTATAATGAACTCATAAACTGGATATCACAAAACCAAATAACCAATTAACAAATGTGGTAGAAATATAAACAGAAACTCAAATTGTTGAGAAACACTTAAAGAAATGCTCAACATCCTTAGTCTTTAGAGAAATGGAAGCAAAAACTACTTTGATATTCTACCTTAAACCTGTCAGAATGGTTCAGATCAATAACAGAATTTACAGTTCATGTTGCTGAAAAAGAGGAGCAATGAAATCACTCCTTCATTGCTGGTGGGAGTGCAAACTTGTATAGCTGCTGTAGAAATCAGTATTGTAGTTCCTCAAAATAATGGGAATCAATAAATGTCAAGATTCAGCTATACCACTCTTTAGCATATACCCAAAGGATACTTTCTCCTACCACAAGGACACTTGGTCAACCATGTTCGTTGCTTCTCTATTCATAATAGCCAGAAGTTGGAAATGATGTAGGTGTCCATCAACAGAAGAATGGATAAATAAAAAGCTGTACAATTAAACAATGAAATATTACCCAATTGCCTAAAAAATGGAATTATGAAATTTATTGGCAAATGAATGGAACTAGGAAAAAAATATTCTTAGTGAGGTAACAGAGATCCAGAAAGATAAATATGGTATATATTCACTTATATCTGGATATTAACTATGAAATAAGTGATAAGCTATAATCCATAGACCCAGAGGAGACAGGCATAGAGGAAGGGACTAAGGTGGATACATGGATCTCCCTAGGAGGGGACAATTAGGGTTGGGATGGAGTGGATATGGGTTGGGGGGGTGTCCAGAAAACATCAGGCTCAGGTGGGAAGGGGTTTGGGAGATGGGATTGATGAAGGGAACAGTAGAAGAACACCTAGAATAGAATGGCATTTGAGGGGCGGCATGGAGACCAAAGTAACAATATCCTAAAAATGTTCTGCTATGTTCATAGGTTGGTGCCTTATTCAGCCATCATCAGAGAGGCTTCCTCCTGTAGCAAACAGAAAAGCACATAGAGAGACCCAGATAATTCTCACAGAAAGAAACCTTGAAACACAGTATTCTAAACAAGATGTCTCCGTCAGATCCCTCCCCCAGTCTCAGGGCACCCTATGGAAGAGGAGGCAGAAGGAACAGGGGAGACAGAAGAAATGGAGACACCAGGAAAATGGGGCCTTCTACACCGACTGAAAAAGTTGATATAAACTCATAGAGACTGAAGAGGCAATTACAGGATCTATACAGCTCTGAGCTAGGCCCCCTGCATGTATGCTATAGCTTTTAGCTTAGTACTTTTATGTGACTCCTGAATATCTGAACGAGGGGATCTCTGACTCTTGTGTGTTTTCTTAAGACTTTTTTCCTTCTGTTTGTTTGGCTTGTTCAACTTCAATATGATGGGTATTTTTATCTTATTATATTTCATTTTGTGACATTTGTTGCTATCTCCTAGAAATCCATTTTTTTTCTAATGATAGACAGGAAAGGAGTGGATCCAGATGGAAGAAAGTGAGGAGGAACTGGGAGTAGAGGGATAGGAAGCTGTATTCAGATTGTATTATATAAGGAAAGAAACAATATTTAATAAAAGGGAAAAAGGAAAAAGTTGTAATAGGGAAAATAGTTGAAGTAGTATACATGTTGTATAAAATTCTGAAATAACTAATAAAATTTTATGTAATGATTTTTACTACTGTATATGTCATCTATCTATTTTGATATCTCTCTTTAACTTTATTCTTTCTGCTATTTTTCTTTGCAAAGGGTTGAGAAATACTTTTTATGAAAAATATTTTTTAAAAGGTATAGTTTTGTTCCTATCTTGATTATTTGCAATCTGATGTTTCTTTCCACTCATTCTGTTTTTCTCGTCTTTTAGTCCCTCGATTCATATCATTAAATAATTTATAATGAATGTATTTTATGTAGATATGTATTTGGCAATCGTTTTGTTGCAGTTTTTCTGTGTGTTGCATATGTTAGTACATTTTAGTTTTATGTCCATAGATTTTTCTGTGAGTCTTTAATTAATTTTATAGTTGAAAAGGTCATTCATAATATTTTGTTCATCTTCATATAGCTATAAAATTTCTGATAAATATTTTATTAGTTTCTTCTTCATATTCTTGCGGCCATAAAGATCTATGCTATTATTTGACTATTAACTTGGGATTTAGATGTCATTTATGGTTATCAAATTGTTTGTCTCAAGCAATGTTCATTGTACCTATGAGAATAAGGTACATTCCCCTATTGTCAGGTGACCTCTATGAACATCTGTAAACATATTTTAGTTTGTAGTAGTCTTCATCTCAAAAAGAATTATTCATAAATGGTTAATATGAAAGACAAATATAGACATCACTGAAAATATGGATAAAACTAAGAAAGAAAGAATTCAAAAAATCCATACAATTTAAAAAATTCTAACTCTCTCTCTCTCCCCCTCTCATGTGTTCATATGTACAAGTGTGTTGAATCCACAGGATAACATCATACATGTTCCTCAGACATCATCTACCTTTGTTTGAAAGATCAAAAAGACAACGATAGCTAGATCTAGATAGGTCCATCTCCTCAGTACAGCAGCTATGAGCTCATAATCATTTATAGCTGTTTTAACTTCAGTTATTGGAATAAACCTCAGGTCCCTGGGTTCCCTAGTAAAGTACTATACAGACTTCCCTGTCTCCCTCTTCTCTATAATGTGTGTATATAGCTATAAACACAAAGAGACTGAAAGTGGTATTTGAGAAAACAAATCTGAATTCAGTTATGTATTTATATAAGTGCACAATTTTCCAAAACATGGAGCCCATGATGGGGAAATAGATTTTAAGAACATGTATATAATTATAATTGATTATCTTTTTATTTGTAATATGTCTATTGTTTTAAAACATGTGATTAGAATGGAATTCCTTATAATTAAATAACATGGGCACTTAAGGAAATTCCGCATATAAAGAGAGCTTTGCAGGCTGAGGGGAGAAAGTTTGGAGAAAGGATGTTTGGTGAACACAGGCTATATTTGAAATTAAATAGGAGATTTAACTATTAACCATGAGTAGTAGAGTAGGGTCAGCTAATAACTATAGTCAGTAACTCCTGTAGAGACTCTAGTATGTTCTCAGTGTTCAAATGATAATGTGTGCATTTTTATAATTACCAGTTACTCTGCCCTTCATTGTATGCTGTGTACGAATACTGCATACCATAAATGCCTCATGAAACAAGTAATATATGACTCAATGAAAATATCTGTCATCTTAAAACTATTGCATCAGATAAAAGTAATTAATTTTAATTGCGTTAAAAGATCACCAACATTTAGTCTCCAGGGTTTGTGTCTCTAAGGCTGTAACAATAATTATATGAATGTGTACGTCACTCCCACTCACAGAGATTACACCTTGACCTATGAAAGATTTGCTTTAAGGCTGCAAGAGAAAGGTAGATATTAATTTCCATCAGGAAAATTGCTTAATATAAGGATAAGTCATTTTTATGTGTGGCATCATCAACCAAGATGAAATATTATCATCTTGAAATATATCTCTGCAGGTGAGAGATTTCCTTATATCTTAACTCAATGTTTTATCTTGATATTGTATTCCAATATATTCTAGTTTTAATTACACTGTTCTCATTATGTTTGAAAGTTTAAAGTCTTTACTGTGTCCATAAGGAAAGTATGATTGTTTTAAAACAATTAAGTTAATATCTTGACAAGAAAGATAAATAGGGATATAATGCTTGTTAAATGAATGAACATCTTTGAATCTACACATGAGGTATATAGATTTGTCTGTATTTTCACAACACTGGAGTACTTCTTGCAAAGAAATATGTGTGTATGTCTCTATGTGTGTTCGTGTTGCCACCTTTCTGTCTTGTCTCTGTCATTTGTTCTCTCACTGTCTCCCTCGCACACACACATGCATATATGTGCACATATGTGTAGATGTCACAAGATGACCTCAGAAATGTTCTGCAGGCTCCATCTACCTTGGTTTGCAAGATCAAAAATCTACAGTGGCTAGCAAGCTAGTCACACAGATGTACACAGGTCCAGATCCCCAGTACAGGGGCTGCAAACTCTTATTACTGTGTACAGCTGTTTTAACTTCTTTTATTGGAATAAACTGCAGGGTCATGTGTTCACTAGCAAAGTACTCTGTAGACTGCTCTTTCTCCCCTTGTTCCATAAAGCTTGTTATCCTTATATTCTATTCTATGTTTCAACTCTTTAGGCGATAGAGAAAAAAATAACAAATATATATTCCTTGTAAAAATTATTAAGGATGATTTTAGGAAATAGTTTCCCAGGGTAAGATACACAATCCTTTTCAGATCCAATATGGAATAACAAAGATGTACATAGTATTTCATATATATATATGTATATATGCATATGTATAATTTAAATGTATCATTATATGATATAAATTATGTTTAACATTTGAGATTATTGTTATTCCATAGAGGGTTAAGAAACTTTGTATTATATAGGCTAATAGTTTATGAATATATATATATATAATGAGAGGCTATTGTATTAGGTATATATTAACTAGAAGTAAAAGTAATACAATTTCATATTATTGCAATAATAAGCACTAAAACTTACATTCTGGCATACAATTTAACTCAATAAGTGTAAGCCCTTAAGAAGTTGAAAAAATAATTTGGGATTTCTAAAATATGTGACCTTTCATTTTCTGAGCAACACAAAATTGAGATGTTCAAAGACTAATTTAGTAATTTGCTTTTTAACTCAAAAACTGTAACATATTGCAGCTGTATAGGCATAAAAACCACCCTGATCCCTCATTCTCTATTTTATTTTTATTTTCGGATAAACTTTATATTCTGCAGAAGAGAAACCATGCCATTGACATATGGAAATAACAGCGAGGCCATATTCATCCTCTTGGGCTTCTCAGATTACCCAGAACTAAAAATACCACTCTTCTCTGTATTTCTCAGCATCTACAGCATCACTGTGGTAGGCAACATCGGCATGATCCTCATCATCAGAATTAACCCCAAACTGCACACCCCCATGTACTTCTTCCTCAGCCACCTCTCCTTTGTGGATTTCTGCTATTCCTCCATCATTGCTCCCAAGATGCTGGTGAACCTTGCTGCAAAAGACAGGATCATTTCGTTTTTAGAATGCATAGTACAATACTTTTTCTTTGCTATATTTGTTGTAACTGAATCCATCTTACTAGTGGTTATGGCCTATGACCGCTTTGTGGCCATCTGCTGTCCACTGCTCTACACAGTAACCATGACCCAGAAACTCTGCATCAGTCTGGTGGCAGCATCATATGCATGGGGACTGACATGCTCCTTGACGATGACATGCTCTGCTGTCCAGTTATCCTTTGTTGGTGTCAATACAATCAATCATTTCTTCTGTGAGTTCTCCTCACTTATAGCCCTGTCGTGCTCAGACATTCACGTTAACCAAATCCTCCTGTTCTCACTCTCAACTGTGAATGCTGTCAGCAGTTTCCTCGTCATCCTCCTGTCCTACGTCTTCATCCTTGTTACCATACTCAAGATGCACTCATCCAGTGGACGCCGCAGAGCCTTCTCTACCTGTACTTCCCACCTGACGACCATCACCATCTTCTATGGCACTATCCTCTTTCTGTACTCTGTGCCCAAATCAGAGAACTCAAAGCTCACATTCAAAGTGGCCTCTTTGTTTTATACACTGGTGATCCCCATGCTCAACCCCCTGATTTACAGCCTGAGGAATAAAGATGTGAAGGATACAATCAGAAAAATAATGATTGTTAAATTGATAATTTTCCTTAATTCATCTTCTTAAGAACTTTGATGCTGGAATTAGTAAAGCAGTTTTAGAAACTTTAAATATCACACTGAAATTAATAATTTCTTAAACTAAAAAGATATGGGCTTTTTAAAAATAGAATTCCCTTTTCTCTGCATTTACTTTTCAGAAATAAAGCAGAGAATCTACTAGTCATCAGTATTCCACCCCCAAACTGAAATAGCACTATAATTTATGATCACATTTTAAAGATTAAAGACATATATCATAAAAGCAACTTATGTAATAGAATTGCCATACCACCTTCTATATGACACCATATATTTGAGATTTTCAAAGAACATATGTGTGATGAAAAAGTAGATATAGCCACTATGATAAGGCAAAATCTAATGTTATTAGCTTTTGAAGTAAGTAGGTGGCCAGTATATAAGAATGAAAACAGAATGTACCCAAGCAATTTTGAAAGAAAGGAAATAGAAAACGCATATGGGAATTTTAAAGTTTCATTTTATTATTATTTTACAAAGAAAAAAAAACCAAAATGCTGGTGAGATGGTTCAGTGGGTTAAAGGTTTGCAATGTAAGCCTGATTATCTGAGTTTGATCTCCTGACCCAAAGGAAATATGGAGGCAGAAAATTAGCTTTACTGAGTTGTCCTCTGACTTCCACATGGAACCAAGGCACGTAGAAAGACATCCCTTGAAAATAACATATGCACATAAGAACAACAAATAAAACATTTTAAAGAAGTTGGGTCTTTTTATTACTGTTGGGTTTTTTGTTTATGTGTTTGCTTGTTTTAATTTGGCCACCATGAAAAGAAAGAGTGGTATTTTGTAGATCTATCATGTTAAGAATACAATTTATTCTAGAAATTGGATGAATATAACTAAGAACTACAAACACAAAGCAGTGCCAAGGCATTCAATAAACATATTATTGTGCTAAAGTATTACTTTCTGTGTGTTTTGTATGTATGTGATATGATCTATATATGAATTTGCATGAGAACAATGTGTAAAAACCTGTTTGCTTTGTAATACATTTATGTTAACCAGAAATGGGTTTGAAACTATTGATTAGAACATGGTGGATCAGCATTAGAAGCATATTTAAAGCCATTTATTGTCCCCTCCCAAGAACTCATATCACCAATAATTCAGCAGAGTGCTTTCCAGAAATTTTTATCTCCAAAAAATTTTATCTCTGGATTTTGTCTCGTGATCAACTGAGTTCAACCAAGTTCCTATGTATGACTATATGTTTCTAAATATCACAAGAGATTGATGGGCTCACATTTGGACACTCAAGTAAAGACAATGATCATCTCTTCTTCACAATCCACCAATAAGCAACAGTTCAGCAAGGTATGGTAAAGTCCTATCAATCCCTCCTCATCAATGACCTGCTAACAGGCACTTTTTTGTTGCAGATTTAAAGTAAGCAACATTGGTTGCTGTGATATCGTGCTTGCAATCAATGGCTTGTCATGTTCTGAAGATGGTCTCTCACAACCTCTTTCTTACGTTTTTGCTCTACCTTATACAAACTCTCTCTCTCTTTCTCTCTCTCTCTCTCTCTCTCTCTCTCNCACACACACACACACACACACACACACACACACACACACACAAACACATTTAAACACGTTTAGATAAATACTCATGATGGGAAGCCCACAGAAACATCTGACCCAAGTTCGTAGGTCCTCATGGACTCTGGACCAACAGCTCAGGAGGCTGCGTGGGACTGAACTAGGCTCTGTGCATATGGGTGACAGTTGTGTGGCTTGGTCTGTTTGTGGGGCCCCAGGAAGTGGACCCAGGATCTATTCCTAGTGCATAAACTCTCTTGTCTTTTTGAAGCCCATTCCCCATGTTGGGATGCCTTCCTCAGCCTTGATGCAGGGGAGAGGGGCTTGTTCCTACCTCAACTTGATGTGCCCTTGGGAGGCGTTACCAATTCTGAGGAGTGGATGGGGTATGCGGTATAGGGGAAGTGAAGTGGGGACTGGAGGAGGGGAGAGGGAGGGGATTGTGGGAGGGATAACTGCGGTTGGCATGTAACTTGAATAAAAACTTAACAAAGCAAACTAAACTTAAAAATAAATACTCAGTTAAAGAGAAAATGTTTCTTGACTGTCATACTGTTATGGCCTTGGACACACAGCAGAATCAAAGAGAGGAGGGTGTTATATCCACTTACTTTGTGAGTCTGTTGGGAACATCAGCCTACAAAGATACCAGGGAAGCACTCCTTGAGGGAAAGGTAATCTGGACCAGAGTTTGTCACATGGTGCATCCCACGTTGTCTTCTTCGTTCAGAGATGTACTGCACATTCAAATTAATAAATTCCAGTTTGCATACAGTTAACTATTCTTAAAAAAGACTCTTTTCTTTAAATGGAAAAGTGGGAGATTTATTTATTTATATATTTATTTATTTATTTATTTATTTATTTATTTATTTATTTTCTTTCTTCTTTTCCTGAGTATAACAACCTTTATTTTCCAAATCATATCCTGTTTTTGAGTCAAAACATGATAAATCAGGTTAACACCCTGTGAACAGTGTCTCCCTGTGGAATGAATTTATCACTGAAACATTTTTCAGTCTCTGCTGACATAATTGTTTTTTAGCACAAGAGAGTGGGACTCTGATTTAGTGATGATGCTCCCCACACTAATCAAATATCATTTTTTCTCTCTTTCCCCTCTCTCTCTCTTTCCTATCTCTCTCTCTCCATCTCTTCCTCCCTCCCTCGCTCCCTCCCTCCCTCTCTCCCTCCCTTCCTCCCTCCCACAGAGGAGGCATTTCCTCTTTTCATGGATCAAGTCATTTATGTATAGGTGGAAGAAGGAGAGTAGTATACAATCAGTCTTTCTGAGTGTTGCTAATTATGGTTCATAGGATGCTTTCCAGTTCAATCTATGTTTCATAAATTACATGTTTCACTTGTTCTTATGGATATTGAGTGCTTTACTGTATTAACACATATTCTTTGTTTATATATGTTAATGTACACTGGGATCATATTCTTGACAATATAAACATGACATCAGCTTTCATTTGAGCTGGAACTTTAGATAATTACTCTGATGGTTCACAGGACAACTTCATTTGTAACATTTACTTTGTGTTCAGATTTCTGGGTAATATAGTGTAGTTTTTCTTTTCAACACTTTTGTTTCATTTTGTTCTACTTATTTTGAAATGGAATCTCTTTATGTAGCCCAATGTGGTCTCAAACTCACAAACCTCCTGCCTTATCCTTCCAAGTTCTGGTACTAGTAAAGCAGATCATTAACAAAAAGCTTCATTTTGTTCATTTTGTTATTGTTTTTGAGAAAGCTCTTCATTACATCCATAATTGTTATGCTGATTTACATTTTTATTAACATTGTGCCAAAGTCTCTTTTTCATGATGTTTCTCAGCATCCCCTACTTTTTCCTTCTTTTTGACAACCTTTCCAATTACAAAGATGTGACTTCCTACTATGAATAGATTTTTTTCAATTCTCTGATGTTGAATTTTTATTTCTTACATGTTTCTTTATTTTTTAGTCATTTATTATCAGAATGTATTATTCTTCTGTCATTATTTATTTACTCAATATGAATTTCAATTGATCTTTTGTGAATTTCACATCATATACTCCAATCCCACTCCCATAGCTCAGTCCTTCCATATCTGTCTTCTACCCTTGTAACCTCCTCCCCCCAAAAAATAACAAATTACAATAAAATAATGTCACTGACTCCTCTGGGCAATGACATGTTCCTCTATTAATTATAACCTTGTCTAATAGCCACATTTGTCACATATCCAATTCTTCCTACCGCTCTTCTCTTCTGTCTTTCCCACCTATCCATCTTTATTCTTTAATTGTAATCGCATTGGAAGCTGCAGTGTCTCACACAGGATACCCTTTGGCCCAGTTTATGTGCAAATGTTCATTGCAATGAGTCCTTAGTCTTGTTCAAGGTCCCTAGCTTCTGCTACTCCATCCGTACTGAACCTACACAGAAACTCCTCTTTGATATCCTGCTATTGCCCCAAGTCATGGAGATCCTGTGCCTATGGATCTGCAGGACCATATCCTTCAGTAGGTCACAAATGAGGTAGATGTTGGGGTGGGCCTAGGTGGCTGTGTAGTTGGTCAGCCTGGGTCTCTGCCAAGCCTCTCCTCTTCTCAGTCTACCCGAAGCCAGAGCCAGCTCTCCTCCGTGCCACCATTTTCACAGCTCTGCAGTGGCTAGAGAGTAGCCGCCCTGGCAAGGGGTGGGTCCAACTAACTCAAACTCAGTTCTGCTTATGCTGCTGCCCAGCTATTGGTGAGGGGAGGTACCAGCTCTGTAGAGACCGTGAACACCCACATGATTTCAAACAGCAGCCCAGGTCATGGACATCTGCATGGCTTTCAGTGGCAACATGGGCGTGTGTTGTCTACACAGACTGCAGCTGCAGTAGGACCAGAGACTCAGACATAGCTTTCATCAGTAGTGGGAGCCAGGACCTCATCATTGCCTCAGCTGGGTGTACCAGCTCTTCATATGGGCCTTTTCTTTGCCACCTTTGTGTCTCCAGTTCCACCTTTCTGCACAGAGTAGGAACGGCTCTGCTTCCCTTTATCTCCCATCTGTCCAGGACATAAGCCATCTTTCTTATCACTCCATCACACATTTCTTAATCAATGTGTGCCCAATTTCCTGGGGTTTCAGGCCCAGGGTGGTGGCTTAGGTGTATATATGAAGGCATTATTCTATCTATTCTCTCTCTCTCTCTCTCTCTCTCTCTCTCTCTTCATTTGGTGTTAATTGATTTGTTTTTGTTTGGTTGCTGAGATTTTGAAGTTCACTCTACTTAGAAGATTAGAACCTTTTGTTCTAAGCTTAGTTTACAAATGGTCTCTGGAGTAGTTTGAACGTTATTGGTCCCCATAAACTCATAGGAGTGGTACAATTAGGAAGTATGGCTTGTTGGAGTAGGTGTGGCCTTTTGGAATAGGTGAGTCACTGTGGTGGTAGGATGTGAATTCTCCTATGCTCAAGCTACTTCCAGTATCACAATTGATGTCCTTCCTTTTGAAAGATGGTGAACTCTTTCTGTTTATTCTCCAGTACCATTTGGGCCTGCTTACTGCCATGTTTCACTATGATGATAATGGACTTAACCTCTGTACCTTAAGTAAGATATTCCAATTAAATACTTTTCTTTGTAAATGTTGCTGTGGTCATGGTGTCTTTTAACAGTAATAGAAACCCTACTTAAGATAGTCTCCCTGGTGTGACAGACTTTTTCTAGGGACACAGTGCATACCCAGGTAATTCAGCCCAGAAAGGAAACCCACTATAGAACTAAAGCAACTAATACACCCAAGTCAAACTAGAAGCATCAATAAATTTATACTGAGTCGCTAAGCGAAGTTGAAGAATTGCTTACAGGAAAGAGATGACTCATAAGTAGCTTCATAACTGAAAAGCTCAAGCCAGTGCAGGTGAGGACTCATGAAATCTACTACCCTAGCACTCTCTGAATAACTAGCAGGTAACTCACTCTACACTTTGAAGAATTTACTCACACCTTTTCAGAGTCTTATGTCCAAGCAACTGTTTACTTTTCCATATAAAGCTTGAAGGGGTCTTCCAGAACCTTCCAAGTCTTTGCTTCAAAGATACATGACATTTCATTTACTATTTGAGTCTTATGAATCTTCTCCTCCATTCTGAAAGGATATTTAAAAGCAGAATAAACTTCTATACAACATTATCCCTTTCTAGGAGTTGTTCTTTGGAATATTTTCTTTAATATACAAGCAGTGTTGTATGAATTATTCCCAATAGGTCAGGGACATTGTGCTTTTGCACTCACATTAACTGTAATTACTTTCATAAATCCCACACAAGTTCAAAATAATTAACATTTAAAAATGGATGTGGTAGGAGCACAGGAGGTTTCTTAGTTGACAAGCTATTGGAGGTTAATGACTCCTGAGAGAAGCAGAGACATTTTTACTCAAGGATATGATTCCTAGTACATTGTTCTTGCTCCAGTTAGATCCCATTCATTCATGACAATATGAGAGAAGTATCAGGACTCAGTGGTCTTGACAAAAGGAGGAGGGAGCATGAAGTTGTGAGAGTGATATTTTGGTGTACCCTAGGAGGAGATAGAAGTAGGGTCTTGGACTGGATATGATCAAAATACACCACATACATCTATGAAATTCTCAGTGAAGAAGTGACAGATATTTTTAAAGGGTGGTTGGTGCTTTTACGTCATGTATGAAATAAATAGATAAAGTCTTCTAAAATTACTTTTAATTTTTAATCCATACTTTTGTACAGATTATAAGGTATCTCCTATCAGTTCATATAAATGTTGGACAAATCATATATATTATCTGAAACTTCTACTGTTACTTCAGTGTGAGTGTATTAGGTATCATTCTTCTAGCTCTTTGAGATCTGTAATATTTTGTAATTAGTTGTTTTCACATACTGAATGAGTTAGCAACAATCAAGGAATAAAAAATTCTTAACCAAGTATGTTATTAAATAACATATTTTGACCTATTATAATAAAAAGATATAGACTACTTTTATTTTTCATAAAATAAAGGACAAAAGTTAAATTTATTCTCCCAGAATAAAACTCAATTTGCTACAATGTCCAATATTAACTATATTACTTTTAATAGAAAGTATTAAGTCAACCTTTATAGACACACTTCACATAAAGGACCCACTGGTGTAATGTGTTCAAGAAGAAAAGATTTTAGTGTCTATTTTTTTTCTTACTGTGTCTTTGACATCCTTATTTCTCAGACTGTAGATTAAGGGATTCAGCATGGGGATCACCACTGTGTAAAATACAGAGGCCACTTTGACAGTGCGCCTGGAGTTCTTGGAGTTGGGCACACAGTATAGGAATAGGATTGTGCCATGAAAGATGGTTATGGCTGTCAGATGGGAAGCACAAGTGGAGAAGGCTTTGCGCTGTCCGCTGGCTGAATTCATCTTCAGAATGGTAACAACAATGAGCACATAGGACAAGAGAATGATAAGGAGCGTGCTGCTCTCGTTAAAAGTGGCAAAAATGAAAAGCAACAATTGACTGACAGATGTGTCAGAACATGAAAGTGAAAGGAGAGAGGAGAACTCACAGAAGAAGTGGTTGATCATGTTGAAACCATGAAAAGATAAATTCAGAGCAGAACAGGTCAGTATCAAGGAACATATTACACCCCATGCATAGGAGCCTAACACCAGCAAGGAACATAGCCTCTGAGACATGGCTACTGTATAGAGTAGAGGGTTACAGATGGCCACAAACCTGTCATAAGCCATCACTCCTAATAAGAAAGATTCAGTTACCACAAAAGTACAGAAAAAAAAGAATTGCACCAAACATCCTATAAATGTTATGGTTCTGTCTATTATAACTAGATTTACCAGCATCTTTGGAGCAACAATGGAGGAATAGCAGAAATCAACAAAGGAGAGGTGGCTGAGGAAGAAATACATGGGGAAGTGCAGTTTGGGGTTTATTCTGATGATGAGGATCATGCCGATGTTGCCTACCACCGTGATGCTGTAGATAGTGAGAAATATCAAGAAGAGAGGGACTTTCAGTTCTGGGTAATCTGAGAAGCCCAAGAGGGTGAAAATGGCCCCGCTGTTATTTCCATCTGACAGAGACATAGCTTCCTTTTGCAAGAATCTAGAATACCTAGAAGTAAAAATAGAATGTGAAGACATAGCCAGCCTGTTTCACACTCTTCACAAAACTTGGAGAATAGCACATAATATCTTTCAAATATAATATAACTTGTACATATTATTAAAATATCATAACTGTTGTAAACATATTTAATATTAAAATAAGTTATTGAATAAAATCATAGCCTCTCAAATAAAAGAAATTCTTGAGATGTAAATTGGGAGATGTGTGTGGATGGACTTGACGCTATTTCAAACCAAATACTTACATACAACTTTCAGTGATATTGGATTATTTTAGATTCAGAGAATATAAGCCAAAAATAACATCATGACTACTTTATCAGTAAGAAAGAGCAAGGAATATATAAAGGAACTAAGTTATACTATCTGTGCTACAATATTTGAAGAATCAACAGTTCTGACTTCTCACCTTGAACTGTTGTCTGTTTTTCTCAGTAATTTACCACAGTTTCTCTCACTCAAATAAAGGGAATCTATTTTTTTATGTGTATATAGAAGAGCTACTAATTTTGTGAATTAATTTTGTATCTATCGCATTTGCTGAAAGTTTGTATCAGCTGTAGGAGTTTCCCAGTGGAAACTTTTGGATGACTTACATATAT
>LOEQ01001881.1:164259-175202 GCA_001685075.1 Bramus lutescens
TACACACAGACAGAATATTATATACATAATAAATAAATAAATATTTTTTAAAAAGAGGAGGAAAAGGCTTTCATTGTTCTTTATTTTATAATACTTTGTTTTCTCTCTTTAAAGACTTTCTTTTAAAACTATTTTTCTCTATGATTGTCAATACTCCTTTTATTTTCTTATGCCTCATTTTATTATTTCTTATGTTAAACACACTGGAACTGGTTTAGAGGTTTTTTTTTTTTTCCTCCTCATCTGGATATGTATTTACTGTGTATCTCTAGACTCTTTTGTCTGCATGAACACAAAATTGCAAAGCGGCTCAGCCAGGAGGACCTCTGCTGTGGCTTTGGCAGCTGGTTCTGCCCTCTTCTTGGGTGTTGAAAGCAACGCCTAAATCTTGATTGCCTGGTTGGAAGTAGATGACAGAGAACTGCATTTAAACCCCCACCTCTTCCTACACTGTAGCAGGCACTTTTTACTTTGTATTCTTTTTCTATTTACTATAAAATGTCTGTTTAAATGTTATATTGCGGAGTTTTTTAAAGGAGTCCTATCCCCTTTTCTTCAGCTTCCTCGGGTCTTAAATGCATATATGGACATCGCATTGGAATGCCAAAATGTAGCTAGTTTTGTTTTGCTTTATTTCTTTTTTGGGAAACCACCACCCAGCTCCCAAATAAATCCATGGAGACTTATTTTTACTTAGGAATGCCTAGTCTTGACTTGTTTCTAGCCAGCTATTCTTAAATTATTTCATCTATATTTTTGCCTCTAGGACTTTTATCTTTCTTTAATCTATATATTTCTCTTTCCTTTCTTCTCCACGTTTTGCTGTGTGGTTGGTGGGCTGACCCTGTCCCCCTGATCTCATTCTTACTTTCCCACTCCTCCCTCTTCTCTCTTCTTTGGGGCATAGATTTTTTTTCCTCTTATGCATTCTCTTAGCCTGGCAGCCTCAACTGTTTCTCTCTTCTGCCTAGATATTGGCCATTAAGCTCTTTATTAGACCAGTCTGGTGTTTTCAACAGGCAAAGTAACACAGCTTTACAGAGTTAAACAAATGGAACATAAATGAATACAACACATCTTTGTATCATTAAACAAATATTACAAAGCATAAACAAATGTAACATATCTTAAAATAATATTATACAATTCTACAGTTGGCAATAATGCAATTTTATTTAATTAAGCAAAGACATTGAATATGGAAATATTAAATTAGTGAAAAATAAAAGTAAGCTGATAGAAATTAGCAACCTGGTAGAAATAATCAAAGGTTCAAGCAAACCTTACTCAGTACAAATAAATATTAACATAAGGGAAAATTCTTAGTATCTATAGTGATTAAGAAAATCAGAGATCTATTTCATGTTACTCTAATGATACTATTATTCTGATTCTTTTCCTGTTTTATTATTTTTAATCCTTTTTTAAAATAGCAGATTTAGATATTTTATTAACAATTGTTCTAATCTTTTGCATCCATGTTATTACATTAAACTTGTTTATATAAGTAGTATTCATGTTAAATTAAAAATAAAACAGTATCAGAAAGTAAATCCAAACTCAGATATTATATCATACTGCCCAATAAAACCTGTCAACGGATAGGTGGTGGTAGCACATGTCTTTAATCACATACTCAGGAGGCAGGGGCAAGCAGACCTCTCTGACTTAGAGGCCAGAGTGGTTTACCATGAAATCAAAAGAGCCAGAGTGAGTTCCACGAAAGCCAGGGCTATACAAAGAAACTCTGTCTTGAAAAAGAAAATAGAAAGAGAAAACCCTGGAATAATTAAAAATCTATACAGGAATACCAACAGTTAACATTAAGCTTTAGAACCATATGACTCAGCAGTGAAGAGCACGGCCTGCTCTTCCAAAGGTCCTGAGTTCAATTCCCTGCAACCACATGGCGGCTCACAACCATCTGTAATGAAATGTGGTGCCCTCTTGAGAAAGAGACCTGGACAGTCGCCCTCATCAACTTAGACCATAAAACCCAGTATGGAAAAGTTCCACAGAACTTCAGCATTGTCAGGGCATAAATTTCAAATTTACAATTTTCAAGGTAAATTCCAAGAAAGTCAGTTCTACACAGAGAAACCATGTCTTGAAAAAAGGAAAAAAAAAAAAAAAGAAAAGTAAAACCTGGCAAAATGTAAAACTTATACAGTAACAAAAAGCTTTAGAACCTTAATTCTTCATTTATTTTTATTTTTGTACCTTTTATTAAACATAGGGTCTCCATATCAAGTGAAGTGTTAGTTCAAGTTCTGTAAAGAGTTAAATTGTAGTTTTGATGAATATATCATTTAATCCATTGCTTTTATTTTATTTATGTATCTCCCTTTTATCTCTAATCTCTCCAGGACTTTTATCATAAAGGGGTATTAGATATTGTCAAAGATCGTTTCTGCTTCTAATGAGATGATCATGTATTTTTTTCTTCTTTCATTTTGTTTATATGGTAGATCACGTTTATTGACTTTTGTATATTGAACCATCCTTGCATCTTTGAAGTAAAATCTACTTGATCATGGTTGATGATATTTTAATATGTTCTTGAATTTTGCTTGTAAGTATTTTATTTAGAAATTTTACAATTTTGTTCACAAGGAAATTTGGTCTGTAATTCTCTTTTTGTTTTAAGTCCTTATGTGGTTTAGTTATCAGGATAGCTATATGTTTCTAGAGTGAATTGGGCAATTTTCCTTCTGTTTCTATTTTGTGGAATAGTTCTAGAAATATTGTCTTTATTTTTTGAAAGTCTTTTTAAAAATCAGCAGCAAGTCAATCTGGTCCTGAGTAGTTTGAGAGTAGGCACTTATTGCTATGAACTAGCTTCTTAGGTTTGCCTTCAGGAGTCCTTTGAGTTTTAGGATGCTGTGTTTTCATTTTAATTAAATTCTAAGATATATTCAAGTTATTTCTTAATTTCTGTCTTGACTCATTTTCCATTCACTAGTGAGCTTTCAATTTCCATGAATTTGTAAAAGTTTAAAAGCTTCTGTTGTTACTGTTCATCTTTTACCCATGGTGGTCAGGAAGGATCCATGGCACTATTTGAAACTCCTTGTCACATTGGAGTATGGGTTCCTTTTCACATTCATTCTGTGTCTTTTTATTTGGTAATTAAGGCTGTCCATATTGAAAGATATCTATAAGATGTGTTTATTGCTTCCTGTTATTTTGTTCCTGTGGTGTATGTGTTTGTGTGCATGTGCACATGTATGCTCACACGTACTCCCCTTTTTCTCTCAGGGCTATTCCTCCTTATCTACCCACTCAAATTTTAATGCCTCCCCTTTAAAAATCAGCAAGAAGAGTTTCTGGCACCTATATACTCTAGGATATGTGACCTTTACTGGACCATGGTCAATCTACCTGGCACTGCAAACTTAATGAATAGTGAATTTCTCTCTCCTAGAATATGAACATGTTTTAAAGTTTTAAAAAAATAATTTGTAAAGCTAAGACAAGTGGAAGGACTTTTCATCAATAGTGCAATCACAATCTTTTGAAAAAAGAATTGTACAAAAATGAATATTTTGTTCTTTCAAACTAACGAAAATGATAAATTTGATCTATGACTTAAATTAGGTTGAGGAAAAATAAAAAATGGTTTAAGTATAACTTCCAAGGAAGTTTCAGTACAATAAAGCTCAAAAATGTAACATTATTACTTACTGAAATAAACTTATGAGATTTTATGCAACAAAAATACTATTTTCTCATTGATTCAGTCACTAAATAGATAGTTATTTTTGCTAGTTGATTATTAAACTCCCAGGAAAAATAAGTGATCAATGGTACAATTTAAAAATTTAAACTCCTGTGAAAAATTGTTATAAGTGAAGACATAATCAAATAGAATCTTTTAATACTCAGAAATTTGAAAGTAGGAGAAATAATCCTCCCCAGGAAAGAGTACACCAATAATCTGTTCAGAAGTGCCAAATGCTCTCCCTGAAAACATTCATATAAGTACATTATGCAAACTGAAAATATGTTTGGAATATATATGTATATATGTGTGTATTTATGCATTTATATATGTATGTATATGTATGTACAGATATATAGTGACAATTAGAGGAAAAAATTCTCCTTGAATTGGAAATAGAATGAGAAGTACTACATGGGAGGGTTCAGCAGTGGGAATGGGAATGGAAATGGAGCTATGGTTTCAAAATTAAGCAAAACAAAATTAAATGAATGGTGTACATGCATTTTCGTATAACAAATCTTTGTCATTAACTTATAACAAATTCGATACAATATCTGTTCAATAGAGTTTTACAAGTAAAAACATAAGGGTGAATTGTGAGTGCTTAAATGTGGGTGCAGTTAAAGTGCCTAAAGTAAACTTTCGGGGTAGCACAGATGAGGAGTTCTGAGGAAGGTTTTTTTTTCTCTATTCTTATTTCTTTAGTTCTAACAGGAGAGATTCTAAATGTTGTCTTTTCTTTAATTGCTCAGTGGGAGTTAATCATACTATAGAATATTTGTATGAGACTACAGAAAAAGGCAATCAGGATGCCATGATTCACAATTCAATACTGGATTGAAAACATAAACACATATTTACTAAACACTAATATGTCATTGCTAGTGTATATGAAAAAGAGGTTTATTTAGGTTGTTAGTTAAAACATATTAAGTTAAAACTTCATTCTATCAGTATTTTATTGAGTGAGAGTGCAGTTTTGAGCTGATGAGCCTCTTGACTGTCTCCTTCACATCCTTTTTCCTTAGGCTGTAAATGAGTGGGTTCAGCATGGGGATCAGGACAGTATAGAGCACAGTGGCCACTTTGACCAGGAGCCGTGAGCTGTTTGCGTTGGGCACACAGTAGAGGAGGAGGATGATCCCGTGAAAGATGCTGATGGCAGTCAGGTGAGAAGTACAGGTGGAGAATGCTTTTCGTAGTCCACCCTTAGAAGGCATTTTGATAATAGTGAAGACTATGAAGACATAGGAGGCCATGGTGATAAGCAGGCTACTACCCTCACTTAGTATGGAAATGACTAAGCATGCCATCTGACTAAATGAGGAGTCAGAACAAGATACAGAGATGATGGCAGAGTACTCGCAGCCAAAGTGATCAATGATGCCAAGTTCACAGTAATAAAGGTCAAGGAGTGTGTATGTGAGTATCACAGCACACAGACTACCCCACATATAACTTCCAGCTACTAAGAGAGCACATAGCTGACGAGACATAGCAACAGTGTAGAGCAGGGGATTACAAACAGCCACAAACCTGTCATAGGCCATCACTGCCAACATGAACATCTCTGTAATCACACATGCACAGCCAAAGAAAAACTGGACCATGCAACCTTTTAGTGAGATAGTTCTCTGTTCCACAACCAAGATCTCCAGTAATTTTGGTGTAAATACACTAGAATAACATATATCCAAAAACGAAAGATGGCTCAGAAAAAAGTACATGGGGGTATGAAGTTTAGGGTTGATCCTTCTGACGACAATTATGCCAATGTTGCCTACTAGAGTGACTGTGTATACGGCCATAACCATAAGAAAGAGTGGGGCTTGGAGGTGTGGGTATTCTGTGAAGCCCACCAGAATAAATGTGGTCACAGAACTCTGGTTTATCTTTGCATGTACCATGAGTTACCACTTACAAAAATAAAGAAAGGGGAAAAAATGAAGAAATTTGATCAGTAGAACTTGATAGGGTAAAAGCTCAGATGACAACTGATATAAACAACAAAAACACCAAAAATATGATGGTCTTGAACTCAGTAGTGTTCTGCTTTAGGATTTATTCTTTACCTCAAACTGGGCATGTCTTTACAAGTTGTATCTGCTCTTTAATCCTTTAATGTTCTCATCTGGAATAAAAATAATTAATTATATGAAGTGTATATAAATTCCTCATGATTATTTCTGATTATTGGAATGCTTCATCACAGAAAATAATTGCAAATGAGACATTCAGCTAAATGAGAAAATCAATATGATCAGTGCATTCACAGTCTAATGTTTGAGAAAACTGGAAAGTTAAAAACATATAGCATACAAGGAAAATAAAATAATAGGAACTAGTCATCAAATTATTGACATAAAAATTCACAATTCTTTGTATTAAAGGTGTTTTATTTTGTTGTGCTGTATTTTGTTTGATTGTTTGAGTAGTGACTCAACCTATGGCATTTTGACTGCTAGACAAGAATGTGACTATGCAGTTAACAAAATCTTTTTTTTTAACTTTTTAAAAAATTTTGAAAAAAACTTGTCTTTGGTGCCAAGGCTGACTGGAATTAATCTTGTTAACTTCTGAATTTACATCAGAACCAAAGCAACATTGATACAGTTTAAAACCAATTGATTGTTAATGACTTCTATAGTTTTTACTTCCATCTTAGCAATACTTTCTCCCTATTTTTTTCTGAGTCTCCTCTCCTAATATCTATAACCTCTTCAGTTTGATTTGACAATAATCATTACACTGATCATCAAAATTAATTCCATATTCAGTTGGTTAATAGGAAGGCCTATTTAATATTTACTTTCATTATTATTACTACTAATAGTAATATTTTCATTTGCTTTCTCAGCCTAATTAAATATATATATATGTATATATATATATACAATAGTGACAGAGCCTCTATAAAATATTATATTTATTATTTATAAATCTTTCCATACATATGTGTTAATCAATTTCATCTCTTTCTTCCTTTAAATCTTTACATAATCTCTCGATTGTTTTAACCTTACAAGTTCATATTTTTAAAAGAAACTTTTATAATATTGTCCTGAGCTAAATTCAGTATTAAAATCTAGATCTACCACATTAGAATAAAATTTTCATAGACAATAAAAATATGAATTAGGAGACCTACTATGAATTTTTTTACTTATTATATAGCTATTAAATCAGAATGTAAAGCTGTTTGAACTCATTAATTTTACTGGTCTACAAAAACTATTCATGCATTACATATCAGACAAACACTTCATTCTTATGTACTGAGAAATCTTAGATAAATTGGAGGTCACCAGTTTATTGTTAAATTACAAATTCTGATTCACTTTGTTCTAAATTTCTAATATGCATATTGTTATCAATTTATATATTATCTTCTTGAATCTTTGACACCTATTTGCCTTAATTCAGGACACCTTGAATACATAGTATCATTCAGTAAAATTCCAGTTTCCAGAAATTATCATAAACATTTGTCATAATCTTATCTTTCTACATACTATTAAAATTGGAACATGTATTAATAGTTTTAACTGTTATCCCAGTGTAGAAATTTAAGATCCACACCCACACACATCATCATTTCTTTGGTAAAAACAAAGGAGATGAGCATGGGTCTGCACATTCGCGCGACCCAGGGACTCAGGAGTCTTTAGCAAGTGATTAATGGGTTGTAAATTAGACTGAATTACAGAGTAACACTTTGCCTCAAAAAAATTCAGGAAACTCTACAAGAGCACAGTAGCTGAAATATAATGTTACTGATAAATTTTTATGAAAATAAAGTTTTCTTTATAACTAATTAAATTAAATACCTTAACTACATCTGGGATTACTGCAAAGCCAGTGTTTATGTCATTCAAAATAGAAACCAAAGGATCAGGGGACTTCAAATATGTATACTTACTCTTAGATTTTTATGATTACCATTCAGTTTTGACCTCTGGTGTCCAATGATTTATCATCCAGGACTCTGGGCTAAGTCACTCAAAGTTCCCCAAGGCTTTTATTCACCATCAGAAAGAAAATCTATGATCTTTAAAGTATCTCATTTTGTGAGTATTGTGGCATAAACCAGGATTAATGGAAACTACAGAAATGTTTGCAAATGCCCCAATATCCATCCATTACACTACAATCAGTAATTTAAAAAGAAAAGTCCTTCCTCTGTTATCACACTATAATCAAACTTTTACTAAATGCTCTAAAATTTATATGATTAACTCTTCTAAATTGATTTCAAAAACAATAACCTAGAAGTACATGAACAAGGCAATTTAATCTCTTTTAATGCTGAATAATAATTCCATTTTTCCTCTTAATTTTTAATGCTATCTTTCAGTCAGGATTTTCAATATGGCTTCCCTAGAAAGAAGTTTTTCTATGGATACTGCAACTTTATTTTCCTTGCATTTGTAACTTCTTAATATCTGCGGTGTATTGCATATTTTACTCTGCTCTGTGTATATGTACATGTTTGTTGACCTTCATGTACCTAAATAAATCAAATTTCGTGTTTTAACAACTTTTATTTAACATTTAGTTTTAAGATCTTTGTATTAGTAGCACAGCAATAAAAGAAATGGCTCAAACTATCAGCATTGGTAGGAGCAAAGGAAATAGAATCTAGCACTTCAATATATGCTATGTACTCCAGTGAGTAGATGCCACTGTCTCAACTCACTTTTCTATCTACCATCCCTCAGTTTTTAAGGATTTTCATATACATTCCAGAAGATTCAAACAGTTTCAAGTAACTCACCAAAAGCATGATTTTCTAGATGTGCTTTTAAGATTGTGTCATTTTCTTATTAATAAACATGAGCAATATCCTTCAAATTTAAAATGTTTTAGATTTCTCAAACAAAGGCAGGAACTGATCCTTGTAAAATAGAAATTAAATAAAGGATGCAACCATCAAAATATTTTAAAAGAAACATACAAACATCTTGAAGAAAACACAGGTTTTTAATCTGTGTTAAAGATGGCATTATTTAATATGAACCAAGTACTTGACTTTGGGGAAATGCACCCTAGAGAACCCTCACTGATGATTGTCTTGGACTACAAACATCTAATTAGAAGAAACTTCCTCTTTTGTTTTTAGAATGTATAATGTTCCAGGAAATATTGTGTTCTTTTTCTTACCTCATATTCAAGTTTCTCTCAACAGGATTTATATTTATGAGAATTATTAAATTAACAAGTGCATGGATATATGGACAAATCTAGTGGAATTCACCATTATACTAGCTAGGATTCAGGGCATTGTCCCATCATATGTATATTTGGAACAGCTCTAACTGAACTTAGTGGTTTATAAGAAAAATGTTGGGAATTTGTAGTGTGCAATAGGAGGTGTATTTCATTTTATTTTCATTGTACACATTATACATACAAACATACATTCAATTATAAATGAAACTTTAAATAAGAGAGATCATAATTCTTGATTGCATGTGACACTGAGTCAAATATACTAGTCCAAAAAATTAAACAAAGATAATTAATATTTTGTTTTAAAGAAAGGTGCCAAATGCTGTCAATCATATAACAAATGGAAAAATGGACTTGGCTATGAAATTTATGGTTTACTACTACAATAAGTATGTATCTAAGTAGAAAAGAGAAAATAATGTTGACACATAAGAACATGTCTTTAAAAAGATATTTTATGATACAGCAGGCTCCAAGTTTGATATAAAAAATATTAAAAAATTATAATTGTCATTGTTTTTATTTGTTTTAGAGTCAAATGTATATTTTTATTTAGCATAAGGATCTGGACCACAATTGAAAGGATTTTTATAAAGTATAATAAGGAGATGCTAAATTATGTGTAGAAGAGGAGAATGTGATTAAATATGCTATTTATATGCATGAAAATGAAATAAAAATATTATTATGCAAAACATATGCTAATAAAATATAAATACAAATAGTTTAATTTCAGTGTTGAAATTAGAACATATAAATAGTATTAAAAAGATAAAATACATCCCAAATTATTCCCATATTACAACTGAATTTTGAGAATCTTGTCTTATATTCCCAAACACTAATTAATATATTTTGCTACAGCATTACAATAAAAAGTCACTGTAATTTGGTTTTGAAAATTTTCTACTCCAGGAGGTCATAACAGTGTGTAATTCCCAATTCCAAGCTCCACACCCTATATATTTATTTTTTCTTAGTCTCCTATCCTTTATGGATTTCCTTTACACCATTGTTGTGATGCCCAAACTCCTAGAAATTTTAATTGCGGAAGATAAAGTTGAACAAATGTCTTTGTGGTATGATTGTGCATCCTTTGGGTATATGCTCAAGAATGGAATTGCTGGGTCTTGAGGAAGATTGATTATTAATTTTCTGACAAACCATCATACTGATTTTCAGTGATTCTACCAGTTTGCACTACCACCAGCAATGGAGGATTATTCCCCTTACTCTGCATTCTCTCCAGCAAGAGCTATCATCAGTGTATTTGTTCTTAGCCGTTCTGACATGTGTAAGATGGTATCTCAGAGTTGTTTTGATTTTCATTTCCTTGATGATTGAGGATGTTGAGCAATTCTGTAAGTGTCTGTCAGCCATTTGTAATTCTTCTGTTGAGAATTCTCTGTTTAATGACTCTAGAAGTACTTTTATTGTATGGGATTGTTTGGCTATCCTGGGTTTTTTGCTTTTGCATATAAAGTTGATTATTATTCTCTCAATGTCTGTGGAGAATTTTGTTGGGATTTTGATGGGGATTGCATTGAATCTGTAGATTGTTTTTGGTAGAATTGCCATTTTGACTATGTTGATCCTCCCAATCCAAGAGCAAGGGAGACCCTTCCATTTTCTGGTGTCCTCTTCAATTTCTTTTTTCAAAGACTTAAAGTTCTTGTCAAACAGATCTTTCACTTCCTTGGTTAGACTTACCCCAAGATACTTTATGCTATTTGTGGCTATCGTGGAAGGTGATGTTTCCCTGATTTTCCTCTCTGCTTCTTTGTTCTTTGTGTATAGGAGGGCAAATGATTTTTTGGAGTTGATCTTGTATCCTGCCACATTCCAAAAGGTGTTTATCAGCTGAAGGAGTTCTTTGATAGAGTTTTTGGGGTCGCTTATGTACACTATCATATCATCTGCAGATAAAGAAAGTTTAACTTCTTCCTTTCCAATTCGAATCCACTTGATCTCCTTATGTTGTCTTATTGCT
>LOEQ01001881.1:180686-193445 GCA_001685075.1 Bramus lutescens
AGAGAGAGAGAGAGAGAGAGAGAGAGACAGCCTACACACATCTAAATAAAATTAAAACAAAAATCTGTATAGAAGAAGGAAGCACAATGTAAGGGAAACTGGTATTGGCATGTTTAAATTATTAAAAAATTAATAATAATAGGATATATAATACCAAGTATGTTTTAAATATACTAATTCTAAATATGACAAGAGTTATTTTTAAGATTTTTATTGCACATTTGTGTTGAGCAAAATGTCCAGTGTAAAAATAACCCTTAAAGAATTACATTAAGCTTTTCCCTCATTTTCATTACTGGCTATTGAATAGCTCTAAATATTTGCTTTTAAATTATTATACAAACTTCCTTGATGAGTTGCTTCATATCATCTGAAAAGCTCTGTATTTTCAATATACAACTTGAGTTAAATATTTTCCTAGGCAGCATTATGCTAGCATACACAAACATGAAAAAATATACAAGAAGTAATTGTTCTTAAAATAATTGAATTAATTATGGGAAAATGGCCTGAGATTCATTTTCTAACAATATTTAAAGTTTGGAGGTTATTGTAATGCATATTTTGTGAATTGGAATATTGGAATTATTTATATAGGGAATTTGAACAACAAGATTACTGATTGTTGTAACAGACAACAGGACCTTAATAAAAATATCTCATCTTTCTAGAACTACATTTTCAATGACAATGAGAGCTCATTAGCTTCTTTACTGCCTCCTTCACATCCTTGTTCCTGAAGCTGTATATCAATGGGTTCAGCATGGGAATGATGACTGTGTAGAACACCGAGGCCACCTTGACCAGCAGCCAGGAACTTTTGTTGGTGGGAACACAGTAGAGATAGAGGATGGTGCCATGAAAAATGCTGATGGCGGTGAGGTGGGAGGCACAGGTGGAGAAGACTTTGTAGCGTCCCCCAGTAGCAGGCATTTTCATGACAGTAATAACAATGAAAACGTAAGAGGTGAGAATGATCATCAGACTGCTTAGCTCATTGAAAGTGGCAAAAATGAAAATGATCTTCTGACTAATGGAGGGGTCAGAGCAAGACACCGCAACGATGGCAGCATGCTCACACACAAAGTTGTTTATGAGCTTGGTCCCACAGAAGAACAGAGTTAAAAGAAAGTATATGAATATAAAGGAGCAGAATATAGCCCACGAGTACGATGCAGCCACCAGGGAGCAACAGAGCTTCGGAGACATAGCCACTGTGTAGAGGAGGGGGTTGCATACTGCCACAAACCTGTCGTAGGCCATCACTGCCAACATGAATGTTTCTGTCACCACAAATATACATGCCAAGAAGAACTGCATGACGCAGCCTGTGAAGGAGATTCTTCTGTCTTCCACAACCAAGTTTTCTAAGAGTTTGGGTGTCACAACAGTGGAGTAACAGAAATCCACGAAGGACAGGTGACTGAGAAAAAAGTACATGGGAGTGTGAAACTTGGCGTTCAGCCTGATGATGGCAATCATGCCCAGGTTTCCCAGCACAGTGACTGAGTATATGGTCAGGAAGACGAGGAACAGGGGGACCTGAAGGTCCGGGTATTCAGAGAAGCCCACGAGGATGAAAGTCACTGCAGAAGTCTGGTTTTCAGGAAAACTACAGAGAAAAGAGGAAAGGACTATCTGTTAAATTCAGAACTAATATTTGTAATAGAGAAGAATTAGAAAAATATAATGCACAGTTTAAACAGGTACCATAGAATATGACTGAAAATAAAACAACTTCATCCCTAATATTAATGCCTATTTACAAAACATGTATCCCATAAACCCATATTATTTTATGAATTAACTTAAACATACATCATAAATTTCAAAACTTTTCATGTCTTTAACTGTTATCATTATTTAGTCTTATAGATAATATATGCTTTGATTTCCAGTACTTGGGAGTTAAAGCAGAAATGTAATACTGTGGTATACTTTATGATACTGCTTCACAAGCAAAAAGAAAAAATTAAAAAAACTTATCTTTCTAATTTTATGCTAAATTCAATGTTATATTGGTCATTTTAAATTTTGTTCTTAAATGCTATATGTTAAATTTTGAAACAAATTATTGGAGACATTATGGATATACACGGTGGTGGTATAAAACATTCAAATTCTTGTTAAATTTGAATTAATTGTATTGTGTGTACAACCAAATACAGGCTTTGCCTGCCATGATATAATAGTTAAAAAAGAGCAGTGAATATAAAGCTGCTCTTTTTCTGAGTTTGGTATTTTTCAGAAGATAGGAAATACAGACACAATAGCCACTGTGATACACTAGAAATATAGACATATTTTAAGACATTGAAGAAAATATGTTCTGGAATTTTAAAGAAATGCCAAAAATAACTATTAAAACAGAGATCTAATATCCCTGTTTTTATGCTAAAACAGGGATATTTATGCTAAAACAGTGGCATCCTCTACAGTTGGAAGAGGATTTACTAATATGAAATGAGGTTTATGATGACATATAGGTTATAAAATACACCCTGATAGATAGCAGATACACCTCACTAGTTCATCGGGCTTTGAGACATTAGTTTTTTGTTTTATTTTTTTAATGAACTATAAACGTCTCATAATCGGCCCCACGTGTGGACACCTCTGGGAATCGAATAATCATAGTCTCTCTCCCTGAAATGTGAAACTGATATGCAGAACGTCATCTGGGAACCTAGTCAAGGAATTCATGTCTTCCTGTCCTCTTGTTCCCTGTCTTTATCCTTTCTCTGCTTCCTCTGGGCTTCTTCTTGTAGTAGCAGTATCTGTCAAAAAAACATATCAACCAATTGCTAGACAACACTCAACCGTGTTAAGTACAACACTTCTGGACTCTGATCATACTATTACAAATCCTTATAATTTTAAAATAGTCTTTGTAACACTGTGAGGATCATTTACCTCACCACTCAGTCCAGATTGTGGTGATTTTATTGATTTACGTGTTTTATTAAGGAAACATTAAATCTACATTCTCCTGACTTCTAATATTATCCAGCGAAACATTTTCAATCTCAGTACTAACAATACAGATTCTATAACCCTATGGATTTATCAACCTGATATATTGTCCATATTCATCACAAATGTTAGCTTTTCCATGGCATTCTCAATACTATAATACATTACTGTACCGAGATATATTGCAAACTACCTCTTTTTCTCTGTATGGAAGCAAACAATAAAGTTTTTAGCTGTCAATTACAAAACCTTTATTCTATTTTTTCCTTTTTCCTTTTTTTTTGATATAAGGTCTCATAAAATTCAGGCTGATCCTAAACTCCTTTTATGTTCAAAGCTAATGTCACACTCACAATTTAGTCTAGAGGGGTCTTGAAATGTTGAGGATGGTCTTCACATTCTGATCCTTTCTTGTACCTTCTGTTCTTGAATCCTAGGCCTGAGGCACCATTTACTGCTTGATTACTCTTTTATTATATATTTTTTTCAGATGGGAGTGTTACTCTCACTTAACTTCTCAGAGATTATAATAATTTAAAGTTGCATTTAATAATTAACTAATATTTAAAACGTTGATTTAATTTATTAGTTCATACAGAAACAAAAGTAGAAAACTAAGAAAAATCAGAATATAGGGTATCTTATTCTCAGTGGCAGTTTCATTACTTCATTGGAGGGTGTTAAGGTCTGTTCTTTCCTCCTGAAATATAGCAGTCAGTATTATCTCCTTGGAATGAAACAGCAGAACAGAATCAACTTACTCAAACATGTGGGCCTCTGAGAAATACTTTTACTGAAGATGTCTTTGCTAAGATCTGTGAAGTCCTGAAAAGTTCTTGCTTAGTAGTTAATATGAAAAAATAGCCATGAAAATGGAGTCCACTGGATATATCATCAATCTTGTCATATGATGTTAGGCTACACCATCAGGAAAATTCAGAAATACCAGATTAAACATTGCTTCTAAGAATTAAATATAGGTACCAAATCATGTCACAAATATGTCATCAAGGCATCAGGGACATGAAATCTAGGGAGTGTCAATAAAATAATTCCAGGGAGGCTACAGGTTGAGCAATTAGGAACAAAATATCTCATGTGATATCTTGATTGTATGTTACATTTCTAAAGCCCTGAGGCATTTTCATAATCAACTTTAACAGTCATAGCAAATACATAATGCCTCTCTAGGTTGTAAAATGTAGAAATACATAAGAAAAATAAGTAATTTAATGATAGTTCAGAAAGTTGTTATTAAGTAAAGCCTTAGAAAATATGTTATTATATTTCTAATTATCAATTTGCTCCAAAATTAAATTCTATTGTTATTTTCTTTTTAATTTATAAATATTAGGCAAAATACATTTTCTGTTTGTGTGACAATTTATGTTAATGTATAACAGGGCACTAAATACAAAAGTAAATATAAAATATAAACGCAAGGACTACCAGTGTCTTAGTAATGAAATCTAAGTTCTTATTAGTGTGTATTACACAAACTGGGCAGTGATGCTCTCTCCATTGATATAAGGATCCTTTTTCATTTACCTGTGGTATTTTCATTATAATGCACCACAATTTATGGTTTCTTTGTTATGAATGTTTATAAAATAAAGATTTACAACTGTACTTTCTTTACTGGTGGCAAATGAACTTACCAAAATAAATATCAAATTTATTATTTTAATTTTTGAATACTTTTAAAACAATTGTTAAGTATATTGAAAAGTTTAGATTTATTGAAAAGGAGTCAACATAGACTTTCAAAAATTTCTCATAGATTTGAGGTTATAATTACGTCATTTCCCTCATCTCTCTCCTTACTTCAAACCCTCTCATATACCTCCTTGCTCTCTTTCAAATTCATGACCTCTTTCTTCATTAGTTGTTCCTAGGTGGATACAGTCTCAATATTCCTAGTTTCAGGGTCACTAGTATAATATATTTTGTTGTTGTGAAATTCAGTGTTCAGACCATTTTTATTTTCTTTTTTCTATTGTCTTTTCACTTTATTTAATAATTTCTATTTTAATAGAAATTCTATTTTATTTTTATTTCTATTTTTATTATAATAGAATAGAATAGAACTGAATCTTGGGAAAGATTTAGTAAGAGTCAAAAATAAGTTTATATTTTAACTTTGACATACATATATAAGGCAAGTATTTAATTTGCAAATTTTAATTTCATTTATTGTTCTGTAACTGAGGAAATGAATACACAAGGCATATGGGACCATTATAGGATCAAACAGAGTGCAAAGATTCAAGCTGCACAAAAGAGACACCAAACCTAAGAGCAAGAATACTCATTTATTGTTATCTTTGTCACTGTCATCAAGATTCCTACTAAAGGAGCACTCCAAAAAGCCTTGTCTACCTGTGCACCCACCTGACTGCTGTCTCCTTCTGCCATGGCATCATCCTACTTCTTTACTGTGTGCTCACGTCAAAGAGCTCACTGCTTCTTGTTAAGATAGTCACTGTGTTTTATAGCATGGTCATCCCTATGCTCAATCCTCTTATTACAGTCTAAGAAATAAGGATGTAAAGGAAACTGTGAGGAAGTTAATCCATGTAAAAATCCTTTCTCCCTCATATTCACACACACACACACACACACACACACACACACCCCTAAAGTGTCTTTTCTTAATATTTTTATTCATTGATTTCATAATATTCAAATAATGAAACAAAAACGTTTCTGAGAAACTGGGGATAATGTGTGTGGTTAGTAGTTACATTATTCACTACAAATGGCTTTATAGAGAATGGAAATTATGGATTTTCATTTCTTTTTCTTAACTTACACCTATTCCTTCCCTTTCTCTGCCCTTTATATTTCCCCTTTGTATGCATGTTAACATTTGTGCAGGAGCACCTTTATATTTATATATAAGTACATATGAATGATAATTCGCTTTGTTTGCTTCTCCAGCAAGCAATAAGAAGGCATATTATATTATGCACATTCTTCAAACTTCATATGAGCACTTTTATAATCAATTGTCTTGCCTTCCATCAGTAAGGAAGAAATACATTGTGGAAATTATAATGTTTATAACTTTTTGGCAACCAAAGTTTCTAACTGCTGGTTCTGAGATTACATAATTTGCTTTTGCATACACATGAAACTCATGCATATAAAATTTTAATGATTAGAATATACAAAGGGTATATAAAATTTTAATTATTTTGTTCAAAACAGTATTTACATTATTATTTGAAACATCATTTACTTTTAAATGCCCTTTAAATATCTGTTTATCTGTATTACAGCTGGATTTTTGCTTTGTTTTCTCTTGTCAGTCCTGCATGCTTTAGGCATTTAATCTTCGTATGTATCTTATTAAAGAAATTTATCTTCAATTATTATGTGTATGTTGGAGTGTTGGCTTATGAACTTGAGTGCTGTGCCCATAAAAGACATAAACAGTCTCAAATCCTTTGAAACTGGAATTAGAGTCGTTTGTGGAATGCCCTTTGTAGGAGTAGATACATGAACTCATATCCTCTGTAAGAACAGTGTGTGTTCTTGACCACTGGACCGTCTTTCTGGACCCTGCTAATAGGTGCATCCATGTTGGCAGGAGTTAGACTATGGCTATTTGTGGTGATCTATAATCATGTTTTCTATAGTCTGCAGGAGGCTTTTTCCTTGTCATTGTCTATGTCACACTCTTGAGCTACTGTTGATTCTTTAATATTGATGTGCTATTTGCTGACCTGATCCTTTATCAGTACTAAGTTCACAAACTATTCCCTGTGAGGTTGTTGGCACTGTTTCAATATCCTATTCTAAATAAGACATCAGCCAGCAGACTGCTTTTATTCTCTCTAAATTTTTGGATAAAATACATAGCCTAAATTATTTTTCTCTCTTCCTATGTTTTCATCTAAATCAGTGTTATCATGATTTTAATGGTGGGATGATACACAGCTGTCCATACCTGTCTTTCATATGTCACTGTGATTTTCACGGTACCTGTCCTCTTTGTCTTATTTTTTTCTATAAATTATCAAGGCTTTCAGAAGGGGTCCTTTTTCTTTGATAGATCATCACTGAACTATGTCCTAAGCAACAATGATGTGATGAAGATAAATAATAAAAAACAACTAATATAGTAAAGCTTATCATTTTAGAAATTTTATTTGGCTTAGAAATTAACTGTGCTATTGTTCAATGTCAAATCACAAATGTGAAGAGATCCACTGATAAGCATATCATTATCACATTATTTTACATTACAGAAATTAACAGGACTAAAATCACAGATGACTTAGAAGCAATCACTGAAGTGAATCTTCAAGCAAGAATATTTGAGTATCAGTAGACTCTTCTGTCTCTACCCAGATAAGCATTCCTTTCAACTTACATCTCAAGAAGTAAATTTATTTCAAGATATTCTCAAGTACATGTAACTTTAGTGCTGAGTTCTCAACCATCACTTATTTCCACACTTTTAGAAGACAGCCTTCACTGAAGTTTGCTAGATAAACTTCACTGACTCAGACTGTTAGTGATGGATGCTAACATATGCATAAAAGATGCTAGCATCAGAATTTAGTCTCTACCCCTAGATTCAGTATTCTACCCTGTCATAATGGAATAGATTTATATTACAAAGTATGAATTCCTTCCTATACCCTGTAGTGGGTCCCAAATCTAATTCCAGAGTGGTTGGTTACCCCAATGCAATTACTTTTTGGTAGTTTTGTTTTCTTCTTCAAACGAGGAAAGCCAGTTACAGTGTCAAGATAATAATTTAAAGGATAACTATCAGGTATGGTTTTTAAAATATTGGAACTTACATTATAAGTTCTTATAAGACAAATACAGTTCACTTTTATTGTGATTTCATTCACCAGTACATTTTTTTCTTATTCAAAATATTATTTTATTTAAATGTATATAATAATTGGCAGAGGATTTGGTTAAATGCACATCACACCAAATTTACAGACTACCAAATATTAAATAAAGGAGGTATCTTTATAGATAAATTCCAGGATTATTGATATATTACTGTTTATTTTTAAGTACCAAGAAATCTCCGATTGCAATTTTTTTACAAATCATTAGTAATAAAGGAATTTACAATATTTCTTTTTGGAATGAGATGCAACAATTCAAAAATAAAGAAAACTTTAGTTTGCAATTTGTTGTAGAATATTATTGTACTACATTGAATTTTAAGAAGATGTTGATATTCCAAAATATATCAGTCTTGATTAGCAAGTGAAAGTTGCAAAGATATAATAATTTACTTAAAGCAATTAAGCAGCCTACTAATTACAAAATAATTCAATCAATTCAATATATCTAAATTTCCATTAACAAATCAATGAAAAAAAGAGAAATTTATTTTATAATGAATGTGTGCTAACTTAGAATTGTGCACAATGAATTTCAGTTATGAAATCTTCGTTTAAATAAAAACTCATTGTTGCTTTACTTATTATTTTATAGCTGAACTTCAAGTTAAAAAAAATAGTTAACCAGGTAACTTGGAGTTAAACCCACTGTCTTTTTTATTGGTTTTAGTTTTGTTTATAATTATATAAAGTGTGAGAAATTCTGTACAATATTCCTTTAAAGCGAATGAAATTGGCACTATTTGCTTTTACTGATCAACTTCCTGACAGTCTCTTTGACGTCTTTATTCCTGAGACTATATATCAGAGGATTTAACATGGGGATGAAGACCGTATAGAACACTGAGGCCACTTTGACCATTAGCCATGAGCTCTTTGTGTTTGGTACACAGTAGAGAAAAAGAATTGTTCCATGGAAAATGATTATGGCAGTCAGATGAGAGGCACACGTAGAGAAGGCTTTTCTACGGCCCCCAGTGGAAGGCATCTTCATGACAGTGATGAAGATGAAAATATAGGACGTGAGAATGATGACCAGGCTGCTTATTTCATTAAATGTAGCAGAGACAGAAATAATCTCCTGGCTAATGTAAGGGTCAGAATGGGAAACAGCCACAATTGCAGCATGCTCACACACAAAGTTATTTAAGACATTAACTCCTTGAAAGGATAATCTCAGCAAAAAGTAAGTAAGTGTTGTGGAACATATTAGACCCCAAGAGTATGATGCACCCACTAAAAAGGAACACAGTTTGGGGGACATGGCAACCATGTAGCGAAGAGGATTACACACCACAACAAACCGGTCATAGGCCATCACTGCCAACATGTAGGTTTCTGTCACCACAAATGTACATGCGAAGAAGAACTGCATGACACAGCCTGTGAAGGAGATGGTTCTGTCCTCTAAAATCAAGTTCTCTAACAGTTTGGGTGTCACAACAGTGGAGTAACAGAAGTCCACGAAGGACAGGTGAGCAAGGAAAAAGTACATGGGGGTATTGCGAAGCTTTGTGTTGACCCTGATGATGGCAATCATGCCCAGGTTTCCCAGTACCGTGACTGAGTATATGGTCAGGAAAATGAGGAACAGGGGCACCTGGAGGTCTGGGTATTCTGAGAAGCCCAAGAGGATGAAGGTCACCGAAGTAGTCTGGTTTTCTTGGTCCCTGAGATAAAACGGAAAAATTGAAAAACAGACACAATTAATAAGACAAGGTGAAAAATGTTTGTAAAGAACTGCAAATAATTTTATTTCAATGGTTAAATTTTTTAATTCAAAATACAAGTTAACATATTATAATATATGCTTTCATCCTGTGCAGTATAATGTTGCTTACTCCATAATAAAATACAATTCACAAGATCAAAGATGGATCTCTCGAGCTTACGATAAAATTTCATCATAAAATTGTAGAAAGTGTTATTGCCTGTTGCAGCAGACACACTGTAAACTCATGGTATATCACGACATATTTTAGTTACACAAAACAGCAGCTACAGTGAAACCTTGGATATTTTAATTTCCTAATTATTCAAAATAACTACAATTACAG
This sequence comes from Bramus lutescens, assembly GCA_001685075.1. NCBI lineage: Eukaryota > Metazoa > Chordata > Mammalia > Rodentia > Cricetidae > Bramus > Bramus lutescens. The sequence continues at coordinate 190,594 of LOEQ01001881.1, forward strand.
AAAAAATGAAAAGGAGTTGCTCCTATATGTGCTATGCTCTTCCAAAATGTCTTAACTGCTCCTTTCTATGATTTTAATTACATTTTTCTTAGAACTACATTATAAGTATTTACTGACCCTGAGTCTACTCAGCATCAAATTAACACTGTTGCATATAAGATAAGAAATGACATGTCTGTGTGCCAAAATTAAAGCCTTATATTACTGTTTAAAATAATATTAGACTGTGTCCTCCATATAAAAACTATCATTGACATATGCATGCAGTTTTTCTTCAAATATTACTTTGGGTTTGTTAATTCAATATGCAACACTTATTATATCATGAATACCTTTACAAAATTCACACAAACTTTATTGAGTCCAGATTATATTACTAGACCTTTTAAAACTTAACACAAATCTCTTGTCTTTCTCTGATCCCTATATAACAAAATGTGAGCAACTTAGGGTTGAAGGAATAATCTTATCCACCAGTAACAAATGTGCTTTCAACAACTTCTGATACATCTTTTCAACATGTGGAACTTTTCAGTCCATTTCTCATATTTGGTGCTTATCTTAAATCACTCGGTGCCATCTATATTCAGTTGTTTGAAGGCTCTGTGTGCTGTACATATTGTAAATATGTGCCTGTAAAGTGAAAATTCCTTTTTTCCTTTCTCTGAGATCCATCTTAGGCTTCTCATTACATTTCCTCTGTGTACTGAATATCATATTGAATATTTTAGAAACTACAGAATTATCAAATACAATTTGTATCCTCAATTTTCTTTTGAGAATTAATATGAAGTGATATATGTATACACATATATATACATACATATACATACATAATTACAAATTAGTATTTCATGAATGTCTTATAATTGATTACAGTTAAAATGTTTGTATATATAAAGAAAATAATATAAATATATGAACAAATAAAAATGCTTCGGATATATTGGTAATACAAGAACCATAAAATGGGAAACAACATGATAAATTCATCTAGTTAGTAGGAATAGCAATTCCTAAAATAGAAGGTAGATTTATGCATAAATTTTAAAGCCTCAGAAGACTAGGACCTTACATCATTTTCTTTTTAAAATAAAATAAAATGATAGTTGAGTAAACTCACCACAATGCAGAAAAGTTTGATGTATTCATTTACTTAAGACTCTTAACAAAAATTAATGGGCTCCAGAGCTATCTCTGCTAAGAATTCAATTTAATTTTTAATTAATTAATTTTATGAAACATAATAAAATCATGAAAAATGCAAGTTCTATTCTATTGTCGAGAAATATTTTTTAAAATGGCTCCAATTACATAACTTTTACAAAAATGTCTCAGTGAAAACTGAGAGAAATGGAAAGAGAAAGAAGCAGAAATCCAGTACCAAACTGTAACCTACATATATGTCGCAAAGACTTTGGGGATGTAAACCCTAGAGAAGAAATTCCCTGGAGACACAAATCAAACAATTAGATGAACCAAAGCCACATGTGATATTTTGCTTGTAATTTTATCTAATATTAGCAACATTTTCATAGATAATTTTAATAATTCAAATTTATTAAACATTTTATGAGATGCTAGTATTCTTTAAACTTAAATGCTTGCAAGAAGCTATAAAACACCTCTCAATTAATACACAAATGGAGGACTAGCTTTTATATTATCAGAAGGCATCATTCTCCAAAGGAGGGGAGAAATCAACAGTTCTGTCTAGCAATGACTCCTTGAACTACAACAATAACCAGCATAGCATGATACCCCTAAGGGTACAGTAATAGCATACATGCATTGTGGTAACTAACAGCTCTCTGGTTATACTTACGATCCAAGCATCAAGAGAGAAGCTATGCCAAGTTGGACACCTAGATAACTTTTTCAATTCTAGTAGAGTCATGGATCTTGGAGTAGAACCTACCACTACCACTCCACTAAATCTGCATAATCTCTAACAACCTTCTAAATATTTGTACTTACAAACAGATAAATATAGTCTTTACCCTTCATCAAGGGGACTTTTAACCACAGTCAGAGACCATTACAGAAGATCACAACAAATCAATATGCAGAGTTCCGGAGCCCAGTCTTAGTGCACATATCTATGAAACAACTCATACAACTAAAGCTCAGGGAATATTAAAAAAGAGGGCCCAATACATTAAAGAACAAATTTGGGTGTAGCTGAAAGAAAACAATTTACATTCCAATAAAAAGTGAATTTAATTCAATATGTGTGGTAAGAGAGGAAAGTTTATGCAAATTACCCAAGACTTAATTTTAATAAAAGGAGATAGTTGGTCTAGGTCTTTAGGTGCTTGGAAGAAAAGAGGAAGTTAAATGCATTAGCAACAAATATGTACTCAGAGGAACAGAGGAAGGGCTGCAGAAGACGACAAAGAGAGGGCCTCATGACAGAAAAGGAAATGGAACATGCACACACATGTTGCACACACACATGCACACACGTGCACATGTGTACAAATGCACACACATGCACAACACACATTCACACACATTCAAATACATTCTCATACACAGTGTAGGTTTTTAAATGCTACACAATGACTGTTTCAGGAGTATGATTTTCAGGCTTTGTCTTTTTCTTTTTCTTCTTTTTAAAAATGAGTTTGTATCTTCTAAGCTATTAAAGAAAAAGGAAAAAAGTGTTAAGAAGATTTTGAAAAACTTAATAGAAGAGAATCTTTTTCCCCCCAGAGAAATGTGATGTTAGATTTCAATTCTCCTCATGAAGAGTTAAATGTTTCTAAAGTGGTTCTCAGTCTTGTTAACGTGCTTGTTACGTAGTGAATCTACAGCTTTCTCCCAAGCATACACAAGGATGCCACGTTAAT
>LOEQ01001881.1:221132-235687 GCA_001685075.1 Bramus lutescens
GCTGGACTAGGACTGATGGAGCATGTGATCAATCTGGACTCTCTGAATGTGGCTGGCAATGAGGGCTTACTGAGAAGTTAATAAAGTTTTATACTCTGAGGTGTCTTCATATAATCCTAGGACTGACCTGTACTCAATACTAGGAAGTTCCAAACTCTGTGGTCTATGTTGACATAAATTCTGAAGAGGGACTAAACACTACTTACTGAGTGACAAACGGTGTGAATGAAAAAGTTATGATACAGGGAAATAAGAACATTGTGAGTTTGGATTGCACAATTCAATGGGCAGGAGAAATCTTTGTACTGCAGTGTTGTCTGGGGTTTCTGTCCTGCCTGGTCCCCACAATTGTTAAGTCCTAAAGAAATCACAGAGGTCTACATTAGTTATAACATGTATATATTTAATGCTATGAGGAAATTTCCCTTCTCTGTAAATATCCAAGAAATTTCATTGAGTGTTATTGCTCTCTCATCATGGTCATACATAATGTTACTTGAAAAAGTAGTGAAATTATTGAAACTCTTCATACCCATTTCTTCCTGTTTTATTTCTTCAGGGGACTAATGCCTTAAACACACTTTGATATTTCTCTTTTACTGCATAATATGCTCAGTAAATTTGATTATAGTTGGCCTAGAATCTATAACTCAGTTAGAAAGAAAATATCTTCTATTCAATAATCATTTCTTATTTTATCAATTTTCCTGTAATGTCTTCCAAAAGTGTATAGCTTTTGTATTATTTATACTTATTGGTGAATTCACATTAACTTTTTTAACTACAAACTATCTTCATTTGAAATTTGATTTTCTGATGGATGAATTCTTTCTGGTCATTTTTTTCATATGACAAATAACTGACATAAGCATTTTTCTTTCATTCTCAATTGTTAGGAACTTTGGTCATTTAAAATACAGAAATATATATAGTTGAGTTATATTTAAAAAAATAATTTTACCCAAAATTTTTAATCCATATGAATATTATGTTTGTAATTCCAATCCAATTAATGTTGAATTTTAAATGTCTTTTAAATTCCTCCCATTACTTTTTTGTTCTATTGTAAATAACTTGAATGCTATTGATTAATAATATCTGTGTTGTAAAAGCTATCTATTCATATCTTTCATAAGACTGTTTCAAAGCACTCATTAGTTAATAATTTTACAAATTAAAAAGCTTATAGGGTACACAAATAATAAAGTATCAAATATTTTAGTAGAATATTTTTGTAACATATTATATAATACTGACATAGCATGTCCAAAATGTTTTAGTTTTTAGTGATAATACTGACTCCTTTTGTTGCAGGCTGAGTAGTCTAGAAGTCATCCAGAATAGAAGGGGTAGAATTTGTTCTCAGAGAAACAGTCATTCTTGACATAGATTTGCTTTTCCTCCCAACAAGGCTTATGTTAGCAGAATAATTCAAGGACTTGAGGAACTCCTTATTAATTATTGTTGTAGGAGGCTATTGGTTCATCTCGTCAGCCCAGAACCAAAATAACAACACAGAAACTGTATTTATTAAATCACTGCTTGGCCAATTACTTAAGCATATTGCTAGTTAGCTCTTACATCTAGAATTAACTCATTTCCATTATTTTATATTTGCCATGAGGCTTGTGGCCTACCAGCAAGGTTTCAGCATCTCTGTTTCTGGTGGCAGCTCCATGGCTTCTCTCTTTCACTCTGCCCTCTTTTTCCCAGCATTCAGCCTAGCTTTCCCTGCCTAACTAAATTCTACCTTGATATAGGCCAAGCCAGTTTCTTTATTTATAACCAGTAAAAGCAACACATAGACAGAAGGACCTCCCATACCATTTCACCTTTTCTGCTTAAACAAAAAGGAAGGCTATAACTTTAACATAGTAAAATTGCATATAACAAAACAGGTATCAAGCAAGAATTATAGTTCCCATGTTTATTTCTACTTTACATTTCATCATAAATGAGGAAAATTATAATTATCAATTCTTCATCTCCATCAAAGACACAAAAGGGGCATAATATTACCTAAGTAAAAAGGAAGTGCATGGTAAGCAACTTCTAGAACTCTCGAATTGACCAAAAACATCTCGCTGCCTGGACAGTCACCCAAAGTTCTTCTGTTCCATTGGGGCATTCATCTTCAGCCTACTGACCCATAGTATCCAGCAGACTTTTCCATGAAATTTTAAAGACAGTTCCACCTATTTTGAAAGTTCACTTTCTCCTGTGTCCTGTAGGATGTCTAGCAGACTCTTTCATGAAGCAGGAACCCCAAAGGATCATCTCACCTTTGGGCAAGTTCAGCAGTCCTCTCTCTGTGGGTTCCACATGTCCAGCTAACACAGAATAACATCAAGCAGTCCAGGCAAGAGCAGTTTGTTGCCCAAAAGGCTAGCAGATTCCATGAGGAGCCTCTTTGATGCCCATCTTTCTCTTGAAGTAATTGGTGCTGCCAGGAGCAGATGTGTCTCAGTGAAATAAAATTCCTAAGTTCTTAAACATTTTAACAGCCATATTCTGAAGGTCTTTGAGAGGTTTGCTAAATAAATATCCATCTGAAATATATCTCTATACATCTAGAAAACCTAACTAACTTGGCTACAAGCTTGAATATTATAAATGACTATCCATTAACCTATATTTCTTAATTATACACTTCAGTTTTTTAATGAGCAGCACAAACACAGTATCTTAATCAAAATCAAAAATACATATACACAGCATAACAAAATTGTCCTTAAATTTGTATCAATAAATCAAGATCCTTACCAATGTAAATCTCTATATACCCCTTTAAATGTAAACAAATATTTTTGGACAATCATTTAGGGAATTTGGGCATAGTTCTCTCCAGACTGCTTCCTGCTTTTTGTTGGGTGAAGTAATTTTTTGAGGGGTGTTCAAGGCGACTTTGGAGGGGTCTTGGTCCATCAAACAACATTAGTCTGGAAGGAATCCACAGGTTCTTATCCTCTGTGGAAACAAACAAACAAACCAAAAACCTCTTTCCCACAGCATGTTATTCTTAGACCCAAATTTTTAAGTCAAGATCCCTTTAGAGTATATATGCTGGCTTAGTTTAATGGTCTGTACAATGAAATGTCTCTCTGTACTTAGCTCATTCACAGTAAAAAAAAAAAAAGCCAAAGAAAACACAGTAGTCTATATAATTCAGACTCTCTGTGAATTTTCCATCGTTACTTGGCTTATTTTTACTCTATTACTTTTTAATATTTATTTATCTTTACTCCTTTAATCTATGACTGTCTGTACTCTGTTATATTACATTTACTGTCTCTTTACTGTTTTTCTTCTCTCCTAAGCTTATGTATATTTTTTAAACACACTGTGTCTCATTTAGAGGGTTTTTTGTCTGAATATGTCCAATTGCATGTCTGTAATCCTTTTCTATGCCAGAGAGCTTTTAAAATGGTAAGCATCTTGGTCACAGGGGCCCTGGGTGCTGGATCCCCCTCTGTCCACTTTTCAAAATGGTGGATTTTACCATTATTGCCAGCTCTGGGTCCGCCAGGTAGGAGCTGCTCTCACCACTTTAACTCTGAGAAGGAGCATACAGCACATAAACCCTTTTTTATCAGAGTAATAGCTAAATCTGCAGCACATTGTGCATCCTGGAAACATCTCTGTGTATGGCGACAGGAATCCGTCATGCACTCCTGCTTGTATATTCCTAGTCGACCTGATTCTGCTGCCTGCCCAGGTGGGGAGCACTGAGCTGGGGGCATGGTCTCAGCTACTTTTCTCCCAAACCCCACGTGGGCACACAAGTACTTGGAACCATAAACCCCATTTAAGTGCTTGGCCTCCTTAAAAAGCCAGAGCAGTTTGTGTTACCATCTTGAAATCACACTTTTTAAATTTTTTTCCTACCACTTAATCAGGAAGACCTCTCTTAAGGGAACTGCAGATGCCGACAGTTGAAAAAAAGCAGCTAAACTTTGACTTTTTTGTGTCTAGAGTTTCTTTTCAAGCTGTCTCAGGTTTTACGTGGATGTAGTTGACCACATTGTAGTACCGATTTGTAGTACGAAGCTGCATGTTTGTGTTGGCAGCCCAGAACCAAAATAACCATACAGAAACTATAATAATTAAATCACTGCTTGGCCAATTACTTAAACATGTTGCTAGCTAGCTCTTACATCTAGAATTAACCCATCTCCATTATTTCATATTTTACCATGAAGTTCACAGCCTACTGGCAAGGTTTCAGTGTGTCTGTGTCTGGTGGTAGCTCCAAGGCTTCGCGCGCGCGCTCTGCCCTAGCTTTCTCCACCTAAGTTCCACCTTGCTATGTAGCAAGCCAGGTTCTTTATTCATTAACCAATAAAAGCAACACATAGACAGAAGGACCTCCCACACCACATTATCATGTAATCTAGTTGAGCATTGAGTCTGATAATTTTTTTCACAGTGAAGGTCACATTAAAGTGGACAAATATACGAATCACTCTCTCACACTACTATGTTTACCACTGTAGACTAAACTGTTCATTCAAAAGTCACACAGTGAATCTTTACCATCCACTGTCTGAAGATATCTTTTTGAAGATAGGACCCACAAAGAGATAACTAATTCAAAATGAGACTGTATAGATTAAGCCCAGCATAGTATGGTGGAATATATTATGTTAAAGAAAATTTTGAACACACAAAATCCTGGGAATGTTTGCAGACGAAAGGCCATGTCAAAACAGAGTGAGAAAATAGACTTTTTTAGCCAAGAAAAATTGTTCTAGAGAAATAACACCTTGGTGTCTTGATTTTGAATTTTCAGAAATAATAGAGAAAAGAAAAGGAAAGGAAAAAACCTTACCTTTTCTATTTAGGTTAGCAATTCCACAATAATTTTCATGTTTGACTTCAGAAAACTACAATGAATCATAACTTTGATTTTTTCAACTTGAAGCTGTAATGGCTTACTGAACATTCAATATACCAATTCAGAAATGATACTCTGGATAGCTAGAGTTGTATAATAAGTGACATATTAACCAATATATTATATTGGTTATTAGTCTATGCAGTTATAGAATTGAAAATCTGTTTATGTCATTATCACATGAAAATCTATTTTCAGAATCTCTGATCCCTGACCTATAATTTTTATTTCAGTGTTTTTATTTAAAAAATTGTGCTTTCATAAGGAAATAAAATTTCTGTGTTATTGAATTAAAATAGTTTCCTGTAAATACTGTGATCCTGTGTCTCTACTAAGTAAACAAATTATGCATTAGTGATTAATGTTCAGTACTGTGATTGTGGATTCACAATGGTGTCATGGATGATCAATATACAGAACCAATGAAAACTTTAAATAGTCTAAAATGTGATAGTTGATGAGAGAATAAAGTCCCAGTGAAATAACAGGCCATGAAAGAACAAAAGTTCATAAAAACAATATATACTTTAAAGAGAAATGAAACTCAATTCTCTGAAAGTCACACTAAAAGCAAAAAGAAGGGAGAAAAAACACAAGCAGGAATTATGAAATGTTATTAAAATATAATAAGCAAAAACAGGAAAGAGACAGTTGTATAGAATCTTTATTTTCACATTTACACATTTTTTTCATGTCTCTCATGGAATGTGCTTCCATTGCAAAGGTATTCGATGATACCATATTTTCTTTATGGCCCTCTTCATCTCAGTGTTTCTCAGTGTGTAGATGAGAGGGTTGAACATGGGAGCTATGATAGTGTAGAAAAGAGAAAAAACTTTGTCTTCTGGGAGCGTTATATTTGGTCTAATGTAAATGAAGAAAACAGGCACAAAGAACAGGACCATAATGGTTACATGGTAACTACATGTGGAAAGAGCTTTGGAACGGCTCTCTGCAGGGTAAACTCTAATGTTGTGTAATATCAGAATATATGAGATCATCAAAATTACAAACGTTACCAAAGCAATTAGGCCAGAATCAACAATGACAAAGAGATCAATTCTATAAGTGTCATTGCAAGCCAATTTCAATAAAGGGTACACATCACAGAAGTAGTGATCTATCTCATTATAATCACAAAAGGACAAAAAGGTAATGAGAAAGGACTGACTGGCTGAGTGCAGAAATCCTCCAGTGCAACAAACTGCAAGGATTCCGTTACATCTCTGTCTGCTCATAATGGTAGCATAGTGTAGAGGCTTGCAGATGGCTACATAACGGTCAAAGGCCATTGCTGTGAGAATGAAGACCTCGATGGCTCCAAGGAAATGCAGAATAAAGAGTTGTGTCATGCAATTATTATAGGAAATAATCTTCTCCTCTGCCAGTAAATCGGTTAGGAGTTTGGGTGTCACTGTGGATGTGTAGCAAAGATCAGAAAGGGATAAATAGTTGAGGAAGAAATACATAGGTTGCTCCGTGAGCTGAGTGAAAGTGATAGAAATCATAACCAGCACATTGCCCACCCAAATGGCAATGTAGCAAACTAGAAATAACACAAAGCAGAGGACTTCAATGTTTTCATTTTCAGAAAGCCCCAAGAGAATAAACACAGTAACATTTTCCATAGTTCAGGACAATAGAAATACATGGCAGGTCCCTGAAAAGACAGACACATTAATGAATGTCAGCAATATGAAGATCATTGATGATTTAACACTGATAGAAATCTATGTTTGAGGAACTATTTCATAGATTTTATGTTAGTTTTGTCATGTATAAAGTTGAATTCAGTTAGTCAAATGATAAAAAAGTGGTTTTGAATGAAGATTAGTTGTTAAAAAAATTTTATTATACAACTAAGTCCCTGTAAATGATGAGATAAGGTTCTTTAAGACTCAAATATTATTAAAAATAAAGTATGAGACAAAGCAAATTGTAAATTAAATGCTTTAATTTTGACTCATGAAATATACTGTATTTTAAATTCATTTAGATAAATAGAAAATAAAATAAAATTGAGCTTATTTATATGTATAGCTGTATGTGTCAGGGTGTGTGTAGGCATATGTGTGTGTGTGCCTGTGTGTGTGTGAAGTAAAATCAAGCAACTGGCACATAAAATTAATTTGGGTAATTGTTCAGGGGTCTCTAGTCATGGTTCAGTGATTAGAGTGAGTGTGGCTCTTGTAGAGGATCTGAGTTTAATTCTTAGCACCCATATGGAGTGGTTCACCTGATCCACAAATATTAAGTTCACATAAAGACACACAGACAAACACACAATTTAAAAATATCATACCTTATAATAATATTAATAATTTTCATCTCCTTTTTCCCATCATTGCAAGTGATTTAGTGCCATGTTGTTAATATTTTTGTAATCAAAGAGTATTTACGTATGTGAAAATTTCATTACAAATTGAATGCTTAAATTAGCAATATACCTGGAAGTCATTTGCCTAAAAAAAATATAGTGGAAAACAAATCCATTTTTACAATTTTGCTCTTTTAAATTTTTTATATTAAAATATAAATACAGCATTTCTACCCTTTTATGTATTTCCCTCCAACCAAGGTCAAACCCACACTTTACTTCACCCGTCATTACCATAATAGTTTGGCTTCCTAAACGTGATCTGAAAAGGTAAAGAAGACCTGTTGATAGAGAAGAAGAAGGTCTCCCCTTCAAATCCACACAAAGAGTTACAGGCAACTAAGGAATGCAAAAAGTGAAAGAAATATCCTCCTCATGGACACGCTCCTAACTGGTTATCTAATATCAGGTGGTCATCCATCAAATGAATTACATACAATTATACAAGTTATACAGGTTTGATCTATATCTTTCCTTATTATAGAATACTGAGTTAAAGGATATATAAATAAATATAATTTTATTTCCCCTTATATGCATTAACTGAAGTCCCCATATTTCTAATTTGCATATTATTCAGCTTATGAGACTTGTCAAACTTACAAAGACACGGATATTACATATTTCAGAAAATAAGCTATATAAGATTGTGAGTATTGGCATATATCTGACCTCTACATTACATATTAAAATGTTACCCTATGTACATTTGTAAAGTAATTATTCTTTGTCTGTTAAGCAAGTTTTTCTATAAGATTTGGCAATCAACGTAGAAATACACATTCAGTGAATGTGAATGACAAATAAATTCATCAATGGTTAGTGATTTCTTAGCCAGAGATTGTCAAGATCTAAACTTCTAGCTCAAACTCTGACAGTACAGAATCAATACTCTAAGATTCAGTAAATCTGACTTTGAAGAAATTGGTGTTGCCGTGTCACAAGATAAGTAAGATAGTAACAGATTTCCTGATTAAATTTTTAATTTTTTCTTAACAAAATGATTTTCATTGAAGGTCACAGAGAGAATCAGTAAAACAATTTTAACTCATCCATCAATCATAAAATGACCACCCAGCAGAATTTAAATCTTGAAGCTGAGATAGTGGATTAAACATTGCTAGCATTTCTAATTTTATACCCTTCATAACAGTGTTGGAAGAATAACAGAATAATTAACCAATAATTCACTTGCCTTTATAATAAATTTGATTCACAATCAGAGTAAAATTATCATATTTACTGAAAATATCTTTTGCATAGTCTAATTATTTTGAAAATATAACTTCTCATCTAGTCATTTGTTAAATTTTCTTTCAATCTCTTTGTTCTAAATTAAGTTGACCATATTAACTCCCAAAACAAAAAATGAAAACATTGTAATTTTAACTAATGTTGAGGAAAAAATTAATTTATTTCTACAGTGTGATTTCAAGACTTATAATTACCTTATAGCCAATCCACTAGATTCAATTATTTATAACACTAGTTTTACTAAGACATAAGTAAACACTTGTTGCCCATTGGGTACTATTCAAAATACTACTTTGGGCAACTCAGTCAATTTTTTTTCATATGAGTCAAACAACAGATTTATTTTGTCAGGTCCATAGCAATAAAATATATTTTTAATAAATTTTATCTAAATAAAATTTAAATTATGAAACAAAACTAAAATTATAGCTCACATGTAAATTGAATCTCTGAAAATTGTTTGTTGTTAATCAATACATGGTCAAAACTAATGATCATTGTCCTTTCATTTATTGATAGAAGAGAAAATTTTCCTTTTTGAAGAAATATTTTACTAAATATGACCTTAAGTTATAATTACAGTTACAAAATAGATTTGAATATCTAGCTATCTTTTCCCTCAAGGCTATGGCTGAGACTTTATTCTGCTTTTTGACAGACTTATTTGGACATGTGCTTTTCACTATTTATAAACTGCCATCTAACATTTAGAATTTGAGAAGCTCAAAAATGTACAAAATAATATCCCCCCGTGTGTTAAATTTAAATGTAATAGTTCAACTTACTTTGGTGTCGATTTGAAAACATATACATAGAAATGTAAAAATTAATTGACTCTTCCATGAAAAGGACACAAAAACTGACTAAAGGTTTGTGTATCATATAAAAACTTTTAGAATTTTCTAGGCATGGAGATAAATTTCTTACATAAAGTGAAAATAATCAAAGTCATAGAAAGAATTTAGCAGCAATCTCTAACCACTTTCTAAATTATCTTCTTTTTTGGCATATTATTACAGTTTTCTGTGTTTTAAGGCAATCTCTTATTACTGGTATGTGCATTAAAATGAGTTTAAAAATATATCTAATTAAAAATACAGACAATAAAAGCTATAAGCTATATATGTTTCTCTGTCCTGCACATTCTATATACTTATGAACAAAATATTAGACCTCTGGCTTCTGTGTAAAGAGTCATGTATCTTTCAAACACAGGCTCCACTGAAATTAGAGCAGCAATAATGGCCACACTGCAAGAACAACAGTTTGAACACAAAAAAAATTGTGACTTATTTTCTAATCTAGATTTCAATTCTCCTAATAATTTGTTCTTAGCTCAATATGTACAATGGTGACAAAATTTTAATAATGTATAGTAATATTTTAGTTAAGATTTTAATCTCTCCCAACAATCCCCAAATGTAACTTTGAAGTCAATCTTTAAACATATGGCAGTGAAACAGCTAGGGCTTGCTGTAGTCTCAGCAAGACAAAATATCTGACCTTGTCGAGGTATGTCCATGAAGCATCAGTAGGTACAACTCTTAGCTTTGTCTTCAATCTTTCTCATGTTCCTAAGCTTCCTAAAGGAATTAATACTTTGATTGCAAAAGCACTAAGAAGTATTTGCAAACTTATTTTACCAAAATGCACACTAATGGTTAACTTATGGTACTATATTTAAAAATATTAGAGTGAAATCTAAACCAATGTAAATAAAATTTCTAGATATCGTTGCTGTAAAAATCAATTACTACTACTGCATTTAAAAAAAGCTACAATACCCCAAGCATTTTATCTTAAGGCCTTTTACCTGGAAGCCTGATCTGTATTTTGTTTTCATGAATTTATTCCTACAAAAAGAGGCAAGCTTTACATAAACACTATGAAAAATATCCATATTCCATTTTGAATCCCACTGACCTCTCATAACTTTGTGTGGTTTTGACATGGAAATGTTTTCCTCTGATGATAGCAGTACAGACAAGTACAGATACATCATCATTTTGAGCACTAGCTAGTTTGAAATAATTAACTCTCAACTATTAGATAAGTTTATGAAAGAGTAACTCAGTATAGTAAGGATACTTAAAACAATTCTTTCCAGTCTTCTTGATTTTCTTAAGGTCCTTCCAGTATAGGTTAAGCATAAATTCTCAAATATTTGTTGAGTGCTGCAAATAATTCACTTCAAATATGTAAATTAGTGCATAAATAACCATTCAATAATTTCTTAATCAACACAGACTATATCATAGAAGGCAACTAAAAAGTAATAGTCAAGTTAGGAGTTGCTTCCGTTTGGTTAATTAGTGCTTTTATAAGTTGACTAAAGTTAATTCTTTTTATGTGAATTTGAGTTTTGCATTTTTTTTATCCCATCCCTTTCCTTGCCTCTGGGAAGTAGGGAGAAAGCAAGTGTTTCTTCTATTTCATGCTTCAAATTCTGCTTCAGATATACTTGATAGGCTGTGAATAACTTTATGCTTCAACAACACTCCATAGAACTACTATACATTCTAGTGATAATTTTCTTGATGTGAAATTTTCTACCTAAGTAGGTGTAATTTTCCTGTTGTGTGCACCCAATTCTGGGAAATGTCATATTATAATCATTATGGGCAACATTTTAAATTTATCTCAAAGTAAGTTTCCTTTCCAATCAAATTCTTTTCTGTTTGGATGGAATGTTCTATAGATGTCTGTTAAGTCCATTTGGTTCATTACATCTGTTAGTTCTCTTATTTCTCTGTTAAGTTTCTGTCTGGTTGACCTGTCCATTGGTGAGAGAGGAGTGTTGAATCCATTTTTCCCTTCCTTTATACTATTTTCTACCTTTCCACATTTATATTTTAATACTACCCCACACACTCTTTTCAGCATTTTTAAATCTTTCTGCATTTATCTCCCATCCTGTATAGTCTACTACCTACTTATGGGAAAATGCCTTGCTTCTTTTTAAGATAATTGAAATATCTCATTCATGAAACATTCACCCCAAATAGGGGACATGTTCATATAAGAATAAACAATTTTAAGATAAATATAACGAGTTAAAAATCCAAATTTGTCAAATCATAGTATCTATTTATATCACTAAATTTATTTCAAGAGAAATATACACTAGAAAAATTACTGAAGACTTTATAAAGTAATAAATTATTTAAAATTGATACTTGTCTTTTATTCTATATATTGATTCTTCCTTCGATAAGCACTTTGGATTTATCTCAGAACATTATAAACTCACCAGATTAGTTTCTTGTAGAATCAAGTTATCAGACAAGCTGAAACTAGCATTGGATGTGGGTTATAAATAGTCTTCCACTCACAAATGACGTTGCTAGTGATGCAGAGAACCCAGACATTGTGAGTTTCCTGGATGTCAATGATTGGTTTCTCTTAAAACTTTATACAGGTTTTGTGGTGAAAACCAATATAAGTTCGGATTTTTTAAAGGACATATCAACTCCATATTCTCTACAGTTTTCAAAGGGGAGAGAATATCTTAGATTTCTATATCAGTGGGATTATTTTAATCATTGACAGTAGCAGTTCAGTAGAAAAAATATCTAGTGTCCTTTATTATTGTTTTCCATGGTTTTAAAAAACTTAATGAATTTTTGAAGATATACTTTCATTTTTATATGTCATTTATTCATATCTTTCTCATTCATCTTCAAGAAGTAGTTAATGCCTTATTTTTCCTTTTTAATAATTTATTAGATTTTTTAAAAAACACCAATCCAAATTCCCACCCCCTTCCCTCCTCCCACTCCCTCCACACACCTTCCCACCCCTCACCCTCCAATCCTAAGAGAGGACAGGGCACTCTGCCCTATGGCAAGTCCAGCCCCCCCCCACATCTAGGTTGAGCATGGTATACATCCAAAAAGAATAGGATCCCAAAAAGCCAGTACAGGCAGTAGAGACAAATCCCAGTGCCANTCTGTTAAGTTTCTGTCTGGTTGACCTGTCCATTGGTGAGAGAGGAGTGTTGAATCCATTTTTCCCTTCCTTTATACTATTTTCTACCTTTCCACATTTATATTTTAATACTACCCCACACACTCTTTTCAGCATTTTTAAATCTTTCTGCATTTATCTCCCATCCTGTATAGTCTACTACCTACTTATGGGAAAATGCCTTGCTTCTTTTTAAGATAATTGAAATATCTCATTCATGAAACATTCACCCCAAATAGGGGACATGTTCATATAAGAATAAACAATTTTAAGATAAATATAACGAGTTAAAAATCCAAATTTGTCAAATCATAGTATCTATTTATATCACTAAATTTATTTCAAGAGAAATATACACTAGAAAAATTACTGAAGACTTTATAAAGTAATAAATTATTTAAAATTGATACTTGTCTTTTATTCTATATATTGATTCTTCCTTCGATAAGCACTTTGGATTTATCTCAGAACATTATAAACTCACCAGATTAGTTTCTTGTAGAATCAAGTTATCAGACAAGCTGAAACTAGCATTGGATGTGGGTTATAAATAGTCTTCCACTCACAAATGACGTTGCTAGTGATGCAGAGAACCCAGACATTGTGAGTTTCCTGGATGTCAATGATTGGTTTCTCTTAAAACTTTATACAGGTTTTGTGGTGAAAACCAATATAAGTTCGGATTTTTTAAAGGACATATCAACTCCATATTCTCTACAGTTTTCAAAGGGGAGAGAATATCTTAGATTTCTATATCAGTGGGATTATTTTAATCATTGACAGTAGCAGTTCAGTAGAAAAAATATCTAGTGTCCTTTATTATTGTTTTCCATGGTTTTAAAAAACTTAATGAATTTTTGAAGATATACTTTCATTTTTATATGTCATTTATTCATATCTTTCTCATTCATCTTCAAGAAGTAGTTAATGCCTTATTTTTCCTTTTTAATAATTTATTAGATTTTTTAAAAAACACCAATCCAAATTCCCACCCCCTTCCCTCCTCCCACTCCCTCCACACACCTTCCCACCCCTCACCCTCCAATCCTAAGAGAGGACAGGGCACTCTGCCCTATGGCAAGTCCAGCCCCCCCCCACATCTAGGTTGAGCATGGTATACATCCAAAAAGAATAGGATCCCAAAAAGCCAGTACAGGCAGTAGAGACAAATCCCAGTGCCATGGGCAGGGGCCCCTCAGTCTGCCCCAACTGTCAACCACATTCAGAAGGACTAGTTTGATACCATACTTGTTCACTCCCAGTCAAGTTAGAGTATGTGAGCTCCCATTAGCTCAGGCAAACTATCTCAGTAGGTGAACCCCTCATGGTCTTGACCTCCTTACTCATATTCTCACTCCTTCCACTCTTCAACTGGACCTTGGGAGTTCATTACAATGCTCCAATGTGGTTCTCTGTCTCTGTTTCCATCTGTAGTTGGACAAAGGTTCTATGGTGATATTTAAGATAATCATCAGTCTGACTACAGGACAAGGCCCGTTCAGGCCCCCTTTCCTCTATTGCTTAGGGTCTTAGCTGGGGTCATCTTTGTGGATTCCTGGGAATTTTTCTAGAGCTGGAATTCTTGCTAACCCTATAATGGCTGCCTCAATCAAGATATCTCTTTCCTTGCTTTCGTATCTGTCCTTCCTCCATCTTGACTATCCCAGTCCCTCAAGTTCTCCTCAAGCCTCCCCTTCTCTGCTCCTCTTTCCCTTCTACCCTTCGTTCTCCCCTGCAACTGCATGCTTCCAATTTTGTCAGGCAATCTTGTCTGATTCTGATCCCCAGGTGGGTCCATATATGGTTTTCTTTGGGTTCACCTTATTACTTAGCTTCTCTAGGATCGTGAACTATAGGGTCAATGTCCTTTGTTTATAGCTCATATCCACTTATGGGTGAGTACATACCATATTCATCTCTTTGGGTCTGGGTTTCCTCACTCAGGATAGTGTTTTCTAATTCCATACCTTTGCATGCAAAATTCAATATGTCATTTTTTTAAACACTGAGTAATGAGGTAACCCATACCCAAAAAGATGAATATGGTATGTACTCACTTATTAG
>LOEQ01001881.1:249839-263800 GCA_001685075.1 Bramus lutescens
CAGCCTGTTGGGTTAGAACTCCTGTGGCCACTCCTGACCTCTCATCTGTATAGAAATGGTAAGGCTTTGTGGGGTCTGGAAGAGCAAGGGCAGGGGCTGTTAGAGGGGCATCCCACAGTAGAGAGAAGTGGAGATGGATGATGGCCGGGTGGGTGAGATGTCCTGTGGGCATCTCTTTAGCTGCCTGGTACAGAGACTTAGCTGTAATGGAAAAGTTAGGAATCCAATGGCAAAAGAACCCCCAACAAACCCAAAAATGAGAGGATCTGAACCCCTGTAGTTGGGGGCCGTAAATCTTGCAATGCCTGGACCCTGTCAGAGGTGAAGGTCTTAGACCCTGGGCTAAGTTGAACACCCAAATATACCACGGTAGGAGAGCATAGCTGAGCCTTGTCTGATGAAACTCGATATCCCAGGGATCCAAGGAAGTTCAGAAGTGCAGAGGTGGTCTGTTGGGACAGAGATAATGAAGGACTGCAAAGAAGT
Source organism: Bramus lutescens (assembly GCA_001685075.1). Lineage (NCBI taxonomy): Eukaryota > Metazoa > Chordata > Mammalia > Rodentia > Cricetidae > Bramus > Bramus lutescens. Next base: position 250,326 of record LOEQ01001881.1, read on the forward strand.
AGTTTGTCCACGTACTGGAGGAGTTTGAGAGATCTCGAGCCAGAGCTTGGTCGAAGAAATGGGGCTGTTTCAAAAACCTTGAGGGAGAATAGTCCAGGTAAGCTGTCTGGAGGACCAGGAATCAGGGTCCTCCCAGGTGAAGGCAAAGAGGAAGTATGAGTCAGGGTGTAAAGGGACAGTAAAAAAGGCATCTTTTAGGTCTAGAACTGCAAAGTAGGAGGTGGTAGGGGGAACATTAGACAGGAGATTGTAAGGGTTGTTAACTACTGGGTGAACTGGAATGACTTCCTCATTTATGAGGCGGAGGTCTTGAACTAAGGGCTTTCGCACAGGAAGAATTGGAGTGTTACAAGGTGAGTTGGTAGGAATTAAAAGTCCTTTAGACAGGAGAAGAGTGGTGATAGGCTTAAGGCCTCAGTGGTGGGTTTCAGAAACGGGAAACGGGGGTCTGGAAGGGAGGGGTGAAGGGTGTTTAAGGCAGACTAGCACCGGCTGGTGGTGAGTAGCAACCACAGGAGTAGAGGTGTCCCATACCTGGGGATTTTCTGGATAAGGGAGAGTAGGGACAGGAGAGTCTAACCTGAGAATATTATACATTATTGGAGAGAATATTAAATAAAAATGATAATGTACAAAAGTATTTTAATGTGGTTATTTCCATATTTTTATTTATCCAAAAATTTTCACATTTATATATTTTTTAAAAGAATGTAAGCTTAACATTGTAGTTGTGGGTACATTTCTACCAGTAAAAGGATTTGATGAAATGTCTCTTTTTCCTGAAGAGACAAAGAGTCAGCTTTATAAAAGAGTATGCTAAATACCATACCTTATGCACTGAGGTATTCCTAGTTATTATTTCTTCCTGGATTATATGGGATTTGTTTCTTGTTAACAGTACATTTCTTGGAAATATACTGCTGATATATATCCTATTAGCACACATGTGCACACACACACATTTCTGTATGAGAGGAAATTAACAAAAACATAATAATTGGAGGAAAATTCAGGTTACTGAAAGGAACCAAACTAAGGATGACTTTCTCCCCAAGGATCATGACAATCTTACTTCATGAAATATAGAAAATAATTAGAACCTTATTTTTCCACAATTCTAACTTTCCTTTTATGAGAGTTGTTTGGTTTTTGATGTAAGAGGGAGTCAAGATTGTTTTTCTAAATTGGTAAGCTAGAATACAATTTCCTAAATTTAGTGCTCTTTTTATCTTCAGGCTAAAAGTCATCTGGGAGCATTAGATGAAAATGGGGGCAATGAGCAATTCAGATTATACAGACAAGAGAAACATTGGTGAGTAAAGAATTAAAAATAGGTTTAAGGGAAAGAATATTAGAGAGAAGCAATCCTTGTTAGGTGCATGCATTTCTTTGTTCCAAAAAAAATCCTAAGTGGCATTCATGTTAGAAATCTAATTATTTGTAACAAACACTCTCTTAACTACCTAATGAAAAAAATTAGCTAGTGAGTTTGCTTTGTATATATGCATATGTTAAACATGTTATGAACAATCATGCTGCTAAATAAGAAAACCTAAAAGGACACTTACAGAGGAAAAGATTGTCAGATGAATGATTGACAGATGTGCTATTCTCTTATATAGCTTGGTGTTCTTGAGTAGCATGTATAGATGTGGCCTCAGACAACATTCAATGTTAAGTGTCATGAGACCTTATCTTCCATTTTCACAGTAAGTAGTGATGATTCAACTCTTCAAAAAATTTAGCACAAGTTAAATAGCTTATATGACAGCTGCCTTCTTTATACCCACATTGTTCTAATGAGTAAACTTGTCTGTCTTTTTTTTTCTCAAAGTGGTTCATCTGGCCAAATATTGTCATTTTAAAAAATACTCAAATTTCATATTTTATAAAATATGCTTTCTCTTCATTTTAACATAAGGCTATGTTTGTAGACTACTAAGTAATTCTGAGCAAGCTAGCATTCTCTGTTTTATTTTATCCCAAGAATACATATAGCATTATATACAATGCCATCATAAGGATAAATGAATCTTGTACTTGGTAAATCATAATGCAAATGTTTTCTGTATTAGAGGATGTTTCTACACTAAATTGTCTTAGTGAGCAACAATAGAAACACTATTACTACTACCATCTTGGTCTAAGACACCATCTTCTTTCAACTGGATTATGAAAATATATCTCAATTTGTCAGCTTCTCCTACCATCCATATTCTATTCTTTGGACAGAACAGTTTATAAGGTAGTTAAGTTAGATTAAGTCATTCTGCTATGTAAAATCAGTAGTGCCTAATTTGTAATAATTAATAAAAATCATTCCCTATACCATAGCCTAAAGCCCTGCAAGATTTGTAACCAACTTGTTCTTACTTTCTTGGCCCAGGCCCACTAGGTAATGGACTTTAACTCTGTGCATTTCAAGGGGATTTTCCTTGTTTTAGATGTCATCTTAGCTCCTTCTTTACTCGCTTCTATACTTGTTATGTATTCTATCTTAATGAAGTTCTTTGAATACTGTATTGGGCATAATTATATACTTAAGGCTCTGTATTTAAGGCTCTTATCATTTTCAGGATAAGTATTATAAACAGATACGTTAAATAATTCTACTTTTTTAAATTACCTATTTCCAATTGCTATGAAGAAAGGAAAAGGCTCGATTTATAATTACTACTAGAAGTAAATAATAAGTACATAGGAATGACCTTGTAAATTAACTGCTAAATAAATCTTAACATTAAATTATATCTAGATAACTATTAGGATGTGCAAGTGCACACATACAGACAAGCAAACACATCATCTATGAACTGATATTATTTATCATTTGTTGCACAGTTGTTCAAAGATTATTTAATATGATATATTAGTCTTCAGCTATATAGGTATTAAGCATTATAGACTAATAGTCATTCATGTTTGTTATACTTTTAGTCAGACTAATTAGGTTCTTAGATAGATAATTAGGTAGCCTTCAACCACTTCAAAGATCTGTAGAACATGGCATTTAAATGATTTAGGATTCTGTTTATGTGAAACATAATTGCTCTTGGAAGCACCAATATATTCCTGAGAGAGTACTGAGCACCAAAGACTCCACTTGGAGTTTGTATTCTTCTTGGCTCAACTGGCATTTGGACAAGAAACTGCCCATTCCTCAACCACTGACAACATGCATGAGGTCTGGACAGGACAAGCAGGATACAGGAAAAAAGATTGCCAAATCTTGCCAAGACAGGGAAAGATGGCTTTGAAAAGTTTTCTGCATATATAATATAAGACTTAGACTGCTTAGGATAGGATAATTATTGAACCATTTATCACATGTTTCTTGATATTGTTTATGATGGTTGTCATTCTAATTTTTATACTTGATATTTGTTCTTATTGTTTATAATTTTGTATTAGGCTTAGAACTCTCTTATATAAACAGAATGGGGAGGTGCTACAGGAAGTCTTTCAGTCAATAGCCTTTAAATAACCTGCCCACTTGGGAGTGGCCTCTTATATTATAAATGTCAATATAAAGTATGTGGTCCCTGTCTCTCTTCCAGCTGCTGTATTTGGTTGCTGTTCCCCATTCTAACAGAGGACTGTTATCTGTTAGTCTACTCCTAAATAAATAACCCTTTATTATACTCAATTCTGAGCTAGTGTGGGGTTTCATTTTAGCTTCCATCTTCAATCTCCCTTCTTTCCTTCCTTTTCTTTGCTCAACATCAGCTTTTAATAAAATCTCACACCCAATCTCTGTCCACAGGGCATATTTTCTGTCCCTTACCCTCCATGGTTTGGACCTCATCCAGATGCCATGGGACTTGCAAGGGTCCCAACTTGCTTTGTAATCTTTTACTGGTGCTGTGAACTCTACTATCTCTCCCTTGCAGCTGAGGAACACTGAGAATTCTGTAACCTGTAACCCTTCTATACTTTTCCAACTCAATATTCCTAGAATTCCACACCCAACATCAATACTACCAATAGGTACCCCACCCCACTTTTTGCCATGCTACCATGAGTATAAATTATTCTTGGCTGTGAAAAGACCCAGTACCTGTCAACTGTTTTTCTATCAAGCATAAAACTCCTCTGTGGCCTGACCCAATGTGAAGATGTAGAGGTTCATTTTGTGACCACCCATTCCCATGGTCCCTGGACCATGTAAATAAGGACATAAGGCCAGTTAGAACCACAGTGCATAGGGAACCTCTGATATGCTGGAGTTCAGTATCTTTGAATTTCTTCTTTTCTACTCATTCATGGAAACTGCGCCTCTCCACTCAGATATTAAACTACATAGTTTCCTGTCATCCACTAACATTGTGCCAGTGGTTGGTAGTTGAAAGTGTGGCCTCTACTCTTTGTTCCTTCTCTATATTTTTCTGTCTGCCTTTCATTCCCAGCATGTAAATCCAGTCATGATAAACTCTGTCCTGCCGGTGCCCCTACTGCCTTTCATTGTGGCTAAGCTTGTCTGGGACAGAATCCATCTCTCCTCTACCTCTCCTACCACCACCATTCATAGCCTGTGCTGCGGCTGCCACCATAAGTCCCACATCCTGTCCTACTGTGGGTGGCAGTGCTGAAGAAGTGTCCTGTCTACTTCATGTATGAAAGAACGTGTAAATAATGTGTGGCCACACAGATGTGATTCTAGTTTACATGCATATTTTGTTTGTCCTGTATGTCTCTCTTGTTATTTGTATGTTTAAAAATCCTGTGGATGCTCTAAAAATCACATGGGTTGTATGTGCCTTTCACCATGTGACTGCCACTATCTTGAATAAGGGAAAGGAGGGCAGGCCAGATGAGGTCACAGCTATCATTGCTATGGATGATGACGTGACCACCACCATCTTGACTAAGAACAAGTCAGGTAAACTAGTTGCCATCTATACTCAGGATATTCTTCTTTTATTTTCAGTTCTCTCTCTAAATTCCACTTACTGGCTCTATCACATGTGGTGTGTTTTAGACAGTGGTATGCTTTTAGAAGGGCCCACCACAGCATCTGCTTTACACAATTCCTGTTTCATATATGTTTGGGTGCATGCATGTGACTTTTGATTTAACTTTATAAGTGAATATAAGCTAGTTTTAACTGTGTATGTGTGTGTACATGTGTATAAAACAAATTAAACTGCATGTATGTATACATGTACCTATTGTGTTAAAAAGTGGTTTAAACAGCCACAATGGTTTCTCAGTATTAATGGATTCTGAACGTTGTCTCTACTCTCAGACTAAGAAAGCAATAAGTCTCAAATATTTTAAATTGGTATGTATTTATAAATGTTGATAAATATATATAAATCTGTTACAACATACTGTATATGTGATTTAACTCTGCTTTAAAATACATCCTTAATAATGGTAGAAGTTTAAGGTTATAAAGATGTATTTCAGATTAACAAAAGCTAATCTACACTCTTTCCTGTAAGCTTTTCTTCACTATTGTCAGTTTTACTGATAAGGTTCTATTGGAAACAATTTTTTAAAACATTCCCCCACAAACTCTCAGCTTGGATCCAGCACTTCAGGCAGATCCTATACTGTAGTCATATATATACCCAATAGACAGCCCTCAAATGCTCAGAGATCTGGGAATATGACATATAAATGTATAACAATGGAAAGAATTCATAACAGAGAGACAGGCTGTCTCCTGCAGTAACCCTACTTCCCCCACAGAAGACAGAAGCCATATGAGGACTGAATAGTGTCCATCCATAATTTGCTTCAAGTGAAATTACTAACCACTGGGAAAAACGCCTTTCTAAAGACATCTAAACCACCAATCTTCTGAAGTATGGCAGGCACTGTGATAACAGCAGAAGGCAAATGCTGCCCTGAAGTCCCTGCCCTCAATGACCATGGTGGACCCTGAGGAATGACTGTCTAGAAAGCCAGTCAAGTATGTTCTCTGTCATTTTTAAATCAATAAATCAGGTAGAATTTTATTCTTCTCAAAAATTCTAACGTAGTTTGATGGTTGAGAGGTTTGCCAGTTTAAAAAGAAAACCTCACAAAACAGATTTTAGCATAACTTCCTATCATGTTTAAATAAAAGGTGTTTTAAGACGCAAAGCTCAAGATACTTGGATCTAACAATGTTTTAGGGTCCAAGAAGGTGTTTTAACTTATTTAAATGCAAGTTATTAAGTTGTGTACCTGTAAGTTATAAAGGTCTGAGGATAAGAATGGTTCAGAGTATAAGAAGATGTTTTAGGGAATACAAATGAAAGTTATCAGATTTCACTCTTATTATGCTGCCATCTATATTCTTAATATTAATCAATAAATTTCTGTTAAAAATAATTTAACTCTGGTAGAGTACTACCACTACAATTCTTTAAGTTCAAGATTTTCAATTCTTTTTTTGGCAGTTTATAAACAATAAAAATGCTAATGTGTCCAAAACACATGTTTTCATAAACTTAAATAACTCTTTTATGTTCCAGAGAGCCAAATTAGAGGATTCACCTCAAACAGGTCAGATGTATCTCTCCCTCAATAACAAGGCCTTAAGTATTCCAAGCCTCCCTACCTCCCCCTGACACCCTCCTCAATCACCAGGACCTAGAGAAATTATTTTTCTTAATAAATTGACATTTTCCTCTGCTTTGTCAACTCCTTGCCAGGTCCAAGAGACACGGGACAATTCCACAGAGCCTGAACAGCATGCAGCAATCATCCCACCCAGGCTGTGGGCGGCATTTCAACTTTCTTAAGTCCCCCAAGATTTTGACACCCACAAATCAATATGAAAACGTGTTGAGAACTCAAATTCTTCATCCCCTTAACATGCCACGACTAATTCCTTGCCTTTTCAATAAAAAAAGAAGTGAGAAATGTTAGTATTCAGGCACACCCTGGGACAGCAGATCATGCCCTTTACTGGCCTGCATAGCAAACTGTACCCTGTCCCTTTAAGAGAATCTGAGCCTGCTCTCAGGCTCTTTATATTCTTCTGGAAGCTAATCAATCTCTCTCTCTCTCTCTCTCTCTCTCTCTCTCCTTTCTTTCTCCATCTCTTTCTCCCTTCCTCCCCTCTTCTCCTCCCTCTACAACCCCTTCTATTAAAACTTCATTTCCACTTTCCATTCGCATGGCATATTCTGTTGCCTGCCCTTGTTCCCCCACCCACAGTGGGACCTGCCAGGGCTACTCATGCTGTATCTTACTTACCTTCCTCATGCATTGATTGCAGAGTGAAGAGGCCTGTGTGTTGGTCTCCTTGTCCCACTAAGGTTACCATGACACTACACAGGGCCATACTTCCTCATCACAAAAGGATCATTATACCTCCAATCTACCCTGCACCATGTCACTGAGCAGGCTCCTGGTTGGTGCATTTTGCTGAGTTCCACCCACCTAGGCCACATGGCATGGGATGAGTGCTTAGCTAGGGTCCATTGGGCCATGGTGAGGGTCCCCAACTCTTGCTTGGCTGAGGTCCACAAACCCAGGCTATATGAAATTAGTTGTGTTGATACTTTTTATAAAGAGAAAAATATAAGTTTATATAACTAGATTCAGAAAGAAACGAAACATATTTTGCAGTTAGACAAGCTTCATGGAGACAGAGTTCTTAAAGACACACAAATTTTAATACAAAAAAGTTTAGAAAAAGGTGAATACTACTTCCTTGACTCTATCAATAAATGGAGGAAGAAACTACAAAAAAACTGAACAGAAAGTAAAGAATCTTTAAATGTGATCAATTTTATACACTCAGTAGAGGACCTTCCTCCTGAAGTACATGTCTAACTGAAGAATTTAAATACACAGTCTGGGGAAACTATTATTGCAGGCTCTGAGATTATGGGCCTACTAAACATAACTGTGAAACAAGGCCATGTATTTGAAAGAGAACAAGAATGACTAAATGGAAGAATTTTGTCAAAGAGTAAATGATGTAATTATAATCTCAAAAAAAAGAGATAATTCAAAAACCTTAAAGAAAATAGTTTATGCCAATCACTCTCACAACCCTACTTTTTTTTAAACAGTAACTATACTCTAACCCAAGCCATAATCTATGAGTACAGTGTTGCTCATTTCAAAGAATTTCGTGTTGTAAATTTATATAGAACATGGGTGATCATAATGGAACAAACTTCAATCTATATCAAATCAGCTTTAACAGTGTAGACTCACTAGAACAAGAACATTCATTCAATGTCATTATTCATGTAGTGCTAAGGTCTTTGTTTATATATTTGCTTTTGAGATTACTAAAAAAGGAGAGTCTACAGTGAGTAAATTAGAAATGGTGATACCTCCTTCATGAAAGATAGCAAAGCAGAAGTTCAAGGATCCATGAAATGGGAATGCTAGTGCCATTTGTCATGCAAATCTTACTACTCAACCCAGCAGAGATTGGATGACCTAATCTTGATAAAAAAAAAAAAAACTTTGAGAAAGATAGCTTTGACCAAGAGGATGGACCATGAACATTTCTGTTATCAAACTTTATATTAGTGGGAACTTACAGAAGAAAAATATCACAGAACCAGAATATATCAATGAAAGATTTTTAATGGGGTTTAGGTGGAAAGGGTCAATTGTAAATACTCAACTTCAAAAGTCATAGATTGTATAGCATAAATCATTAGTGCTGAATTTGCATTAGAAACACCAAATGTGTGTTTTAACAGTAGTGCAACTGAAACCTAGACTGGGTAAGGTTTCTACAGTATTTTTTTCCTTCTCTTTCAAGGCCACCCCATAAATGACAGCTGTTTTATTCTTCATGATTTAAATGTTCTATATAAAATTTATAGTCAATAATTTTATTATTTGAATGAAAATATATTTATTTGTCTTCTGCATGGTCTTCTGCATGTATTTTTCTATTGAACAATACCCGAATAGCATCTTTCATTTGAGTGTTTCTCAAGGTATAGATTAAAGGGTTTAACATGGGAGTTATCATTGTGTAGAACACAGCTACTGCCTTATCAATAGGTAAAGTAGTTGCAGGCCTCAAATAAACAAATATGGAGGGAACAAAGAATAAGACAACCACTGTGATGTGGGAGATACAAGTGGAGAGGGCTTTGCGTCTCCCTTCTGCACTGTTGTTTCTTAATGAGTACAGGATAACTGCGTAGGACTCCAGAAGAAGGAGAAATAGTAATAAACAGATAAACCCACTGTTGGCAGCAACAAAGAGCCCCAGAATGTGAGTATCAGTGCAGACCAGTTCAGGCAAAGGGTTCAGATCACACATAAAGTGATCTATGACATTAGGGCCACAGAAAGGTAAATCAATAATGAACAGGATCTGTATGATTCCATGAAGAAACCCTCCCATCCATGACACCNCAAAGGGTTCAGATCACACATAAAGTGATCTATGACATTAGGGCCACAGAAAGGTAAATCAATAATGAACAGGATCTGTATGATTCCATGAAGAAACCCTCCCATCCATGACACCKCCACTAGCAGGTTACAWACTYCTCMGTTCATGATGGTTYCATAGTGCAGGGGCTTGCAGATGGCCACGTAGCGATCATAAGCCATTGCAGTAAGCAGGATGATTTCAGCACCTGCAAAAAAATACTCTCCAAAGACTTGGGTCATGCATCCATTGAACTGAATAGTCTTTTTTTCATGAAGTGAGTCAAAAATCAGTTTAGGGTTATTGACAGAAGAATAGCATGCATCAATAAAGGAGAGATAGGCAAGGAAGAAGTACATCGGGGACCTTACCAATTGATAGTATATGATGGTGATCCCAATGAGCAAATTTCCAATCACAGAGACTACGTAAATAACTAAAAACCCAACAAATACAATTTTCTGCATGTTTTGGTTCTGTGTGAGGCCCAGGAGAACAAACTCGGTCACATTCCTCTTTTCCATCTGTTTCATTGGAAAGTTAATCGCTTCTTATTTGCCAGAAAAAAAATAATACATCATCAACTTCCTTTAACTTCGGCATTATCATAATTAACATTTCAATGCTACTCATGTACAAAATATTGTGAATATTGTTGTTGCTGTTTTTACATACAGAATACAGGTCTTCATTCTATGGGTTACCCAAAATGACTCCTGGATGACTGGTTTAATATGACTATAAAGAATATTAAAAAAAAAACTTTCATAAATAATGCTGGAGGTGGAGAGTTTCAAATATGTGGAGGATCAAAGTAATGCTCACCAACATAAAGCTAAAGCATTTTGTCTTTAATCTTATAAGATAAGGAACCATAAAAGGTAATTTAAAATATAACTTGAAAACTAAAAAGCCATTGGGATAAGAGGAAACTCTGGGCACCAATACACTAAACTGAATTTAGTACTTTGGAAGAAACAGAAATGAGTTCCTAAATCAAATCTAGAGAAGGAAGCTCAGGTATTATACTATTTGTCAAGTTTTCTTTTCATCACTTGAAAAAGGTATTTTGCTTTACAAAAAAAGAATCCAAATACTGAATTATGATTCAAATAATCATAATTATTTGAAATAAATTAAGAATGATGATTCTATCTTTTTCAAACAAAGTACCAGGATCTGAAAACTATTCATCTTTATTTACTTTTCTAATATCAATATTAATAAGAAATTAAAACAACTCAATAATGGGTATAAAGAAAGTCAGGAAAATAAACAAAACTACTTATAGGATTAAATGAGATACTAAGAATAATCCATAATAATTAACAGTATAAATGAAAGACTTGTAAAAGGTATAATAAAGTATTTTTTCTATCTACTAAACATTATTCTTCTTTCCTTGAATACCTTTAATATCTAGTGTAGCTGCTATTATTACCTATTTTAGAGATAAGGAAATGATGGATAGGACCATGTATAAATTTAAGGTCAATATTAAATTGACAAAACATACTGTTCCCTAGTTGAAGTTTAGGAATTTCTTTATTTAATCCCAGTTGTAAATAAAATTGATGATTAATATTATTTTTTTACAATTTATATAGTTATTTTTAGATTAATATAACATTATATTTAATCACATAACATATCATTATAAAATAGTTTTATTGTTACATAATATAAACCATAAAGTTAGTGTTTCTATGCTTGAAATCAGAAAAAAATGATGACTTTGATTTTTGTCATTTTTACTTAATATTAAATGGCAATTTTAAACCAGATATTATTATTAAAAATTTACTATTATACTTCATAATTGTCATTTTATACAAATATTGGTTTATAATTTACTCTAACTGTGCTTCTAACTCTTTGTAGAATTTTATATAACTTGGGTGACAACATCTGTTGTGAGCCCACAAGAATTATACAGTAAATGTACAGCAGACACTTCTACTGATGTATCCACGGGAATTGTACATGTATAGTTCACCTGCAGTAACCCATTTTTGCAGAGCTACAGGCAAATTTGTCTTTTGAATAAGTCACTTTCAGGTCAGGTCTGTAAAAATAATGTGAATCATAGCATTTCTCCCTTCTATAATATCCCAGGAGTGTATAAACCTTACTTTTCCTGTAGGGCAACCAGATACCTCCCCCCATACCATGAAGGCTTGAAAATGTTTTCCCCCTTCTTCCTTTTTATCCCAAGGAATAAAAAGACATGCAGGTACAAATTGCCCTAGTCAGTTTGTTCTACACTTCAGATCCCAGTCCCAAGCCAGTTTCCACTTGCTGTAGAAGTCCAATTCTGAAGCCTGTGGGACTGCTGAGGCTAGTACTCAGTAGACTCAATAATCTACATTTGACCAATTTTGCCAGTGAACATGTAGGTGCTTCATGACATATTTACATTCCAAGAACTAGGAAATGCATGCTGCTGGATTCTAGAATATTTTTTATCTTGGCCTAACTTAAGATCTGTTTTCTCTAATATAATTATAAAGTGGGGTCCCAGAATTCTTTATTTTTTCATTTATGGTTTTTATTGATCTATACATTTTTCTCCACTCCCTTCTCCCTTTCTACCCTCTTTTTTAACCCATTATGAACTATCACAGCAGTGACCAAATATATCCATTCAAGAATTGAAAAGAGCAAGAAGCCAGCTTTCCTTTTTTCATTCCTTTCATTTTACATTCATTTCCTCGCACCTCCTGAAGCTGCTTCATCATCTGTCTATAAAGTAAAACCTGCCTAGTAATTTATTTTGAGAATTGGTTAAAATAGAAAAACGTGCACAAAGGTAACAAGTATACAGTTTCAAGTTATTTTTGTAAAGTTGTGTACACGTAGCAGATAAGCTTAACTGGGTCGACAAAAACATGGAGAAACATTTGACCCTGTCATGAACTGAAGAAGAATCATCCCCAACCGTACTTTCTAAGAAGTCATAGAGCTGGGTCTCACAGTGAGTTGTCTGTGTTTGTATTAAAATCAAGAACTTAACGATAATGCAATTAATACTAATCTTTGGGACTTATGAGTGAGAATTCCAACTAAACATTTACATTCTCCTGATTTATTCTGATTATTAATGGAAGTGTCAAAGAGCAAAATAATATTTCATAAAATAGATAGGTGGATCTTATCCATTGCTTTCTTTTAGTTTTACAATACCTAATGATAATGATAAAACATTTATCTGTTAAATTTTAAAAATTATGATGAAGAGGAAAACTTCTGTGAGTGTATTTGATGAACATTGAGAGATGATTATTCCATATGTGAAAAATAATTACAGTACTTAACAAGCACATTTGAAAAACATACCTTAACAGTTTAAAATGGTCTTGACCATAGTTGTGGGTGTTCAGTGTCCATATCAATACCACCTTCAGTGAAACTTTCCATAAAGAAAAGAAACTTTTTCTACGAAATATATGAATACATTTGCTAAGAAACTCCTATATAACTTACTATCAAATAAGCTTTTATTAAGGAAGTGACTTCACAAGAAAATCTCCCTCCATTCCCTCCAAATTAAAATTATTTCAGAGAAATCATGACCTATGATGCTTGTAGGGCCCTCTAGAGAAATGACTTTTGTTTCCTGAATCTGGTTCTGCTAGATAAGAGGTAACAAATTTGCAAAACATCCAAATCAATCCACTCCTGGTCAGTCTTTCAGTAAGGCAACAGCTGTGCCCTACCTTAAAAGAGTATTTACAGCTGTAAGCTTTCAGATTTCTGCAGTTTTATATCTGAGACTTGTCTCACAGGAATTCATTGTCTCCTGTGATAGAAAGAACTTCTCTTAAAGGCTGATGTACTGGAAATCTCCATTTGACTCTTGCCAGTTTTTCAGCTGAGAACTGAATTTCCTGTACTTGAAAAGTTTATGTTTTTATTCCATATTATTTATTGAGTTTTTCTTGTTAAGAATTCACATACCAAACTTTCTTTATCCATACTTCCATTGAGGAAACAAACATCTAGGTTGTTTCCAGGTTCTGGCTATTACAAATAATGATGCTATGAACATAGTTGAACAAATGCTTTTGTAGGCATCACTTGGGTATATTCCCAAGAGTGGAATTGCTGGATCCTGGGGTAGGTT
>LOEQ01001881.1:278349-291060 GCA_001685075.1 Bramus lutescens
GGGAGCTCAGTCCAGTGCTCCAATGTGGGTCTCTGTCTCTATCTCCATCTATCATCAGAACCTGTCTTTAACAATAAAGTAAGATGTATGTCTTTATTTCAATTTTTAATTTTTAAAACAAATAATTTATTTTTAAATTTAAATTAACAGAGGTTATATATGAAGTTAGCTACTAATGTACCACGTGTAACCAAGAAGATATCTAACTATAAGGAGTAATTAAATTTTTACAAGTAAGACTTTAAAACACTAATACAGTAGCAATTAAACTCGATATGCCTACGTTTGTGAAGGGGCCAAATCAAAATGAAAAAAGAGGCTACAATTTTGAAAGGTAGCAAAGAAAGGCTTATAGAAGGGTTTGGAGAAAAGAAGGGAGAAAATGTTGTAAATATATTCTAATTTCTAAATATTAATAAATAAAAATATTTTACAAAAAGAAACAAAATTTTAGGGAGAAAGTTAAACATCAACTATAATCTTCTGAACCAAGCAAACTCAGCTTCCAACAATATATTCTAATAAATGCCTTATAAATTAATGAATTGCATCAGATTATTTCTGCCTGGGAATTCTATAAACTTTAATAACACAATGTGTGTGTGTAAATATTTATGTGATTTACAGATGTACAAATCACAAAAGTGTGTGATTATGGTTATGACAATATATATTACTAACCTATTTTTAGAATAATTAAAGTGTATTTTTCTGTTTTATAGCAAAATATTACTATTACCTGTTTTGGAGAAAGATTAGAACTTACTTCTAAAAATCCTGTACCTTTAGTCTATTCTTCTTGAAATTTGACTCTAGAAATGAAATTCTTCATTTCATAATCAGTATAAAAAGCAAGGAATCTAAGGTATTTTTGTACGATTTTTGCCTCGTATTGATTTGCGTGGCATTATTTTCTTACATGTCTTTTGATTATATATAACAGTTTCCAATTTTGTGTGTCTTCCTGGTGTGTGTATGCGTATGTGTGGTGTGTTTGAGTTCCTTCTTTTCTCTCTTTTTTTTAAGATCTCAATTTTTGGGGAGATTTTTAAAATTGTTTTTGTTTGTTTTAATTGCTTACTTGTTCGTTCTCTAAATAGAGAAAAATGAAATGTTATTGATGAATGAAGAAGTGATGATAATATGGGAGGAGAAACCATGTAAAACTTTACTTTTAATAAAAAAATCAATTATTATCAATGTGAATGGCAGTATTAATTAATAATATATCAAGGAATAGAAACAATTTTATAGCAGTTAACATCTGAATGCAAAATTAAAGCTGAAAACACACATTAAAGCTAATATTTTGAGGCTTTTAGTCAAGAATTAATTTTAAGATGTATTTGGAAGTATTAAAAATTAAATGTACACACTGTTAATTAGTCAGCCTTGTCCATGATTTAAACAGCCTAGTACTACATCTAGACCCTATTTACTATAATTTTCATAGTTCATGTAGCCAAAGTTTTTATGATTTTTATTGACTGATAATGAGATACACTATTAATAAATTTTATTTGTTAAAATTTAACTCAATTTTTGTAAAGTAACAAAATTGGGAACTTGATTGTAGAACACTAGGTTCAAAATATTTTAATATCTTGAACACTGTTGTGCTTTTCAAAGTTAAGTGTACCAAATGTTTTCCCTAATATTTAAATAATAATATCTATAAAAATGCTGGTAGAATTTACAAATAAATTCACTGTATTATTCTGTGAGTTCTATAAGTAGAATCAGAGCAGGATATATTTTATATTCTACTGACAATCACATGGAGTTGTTTAAAAGTAAAGGCACATTATAGAGAATAAAAAGAACATGGAACACACTAAAACATCTTACTCTCTTAACCACAGTTATTTGTGATTTTCACAATTCACAGAAAATATGGATTTGTACAATTATAATGGACAATTATAGAAAATAAATCTCTATCTAATTTAAGATTTATTTGAAACCAGCTGTTATATTTTCACAGAATCCTGAAAGCTATTGCCACTGAACCCCAGATTTTTATTATCTGATTTACTTGACTGAAGGAAGTTAGGCCTAGCTATCACATCAGAAAGAATATGGTCTGTTAGCAGACACTTCTAAACATAAATTCTTCAATTATGTCATTTCAGGTGACTTGCCTTTTCTCTCTATATGGCACCATGGATAGAAGCAGTAACATCACAGTTTTTATTTTATTGGGACTTTCCCAGAATAAGAACACTGAAGTCATTTGCTTTGTTTTCTTTTTATTTTGCTACACTACTATTTGGATGGGCAATGTGCTCATAATGGTTTCTATCACATGCACTCAGCTCATTGACCAACCCATGTATTTCTTCCTCAACTACCTGTCACTTTCTGATCTCTGCTACACATCCACTGTGACCCCTAAATTAATGACTGACTTACTGGCAGAAAGAAAACTAATTTCCTATAATAATTGCATGATCCAACTCTTTACAACTCATTTATTTGGAGGAATTGAAATCTTTATTCTAACAGGGATGGCCTATGACCGATATGTAGCCATTTGCAAGCCCCTGCACTATACTATAATCATGAGCAGGCATAGGTGTAATGCGATCATCATGGCTTGTTGCACTGGGGGATTTGTGCACTCAGCTAGTCAGCTTCTTCTCACTCTCTTCTTACCATTTTGTGGCCCAAATGAGATAGATCACTATTTCTGTGATGTGTACCCTTTGTTGAAATTGGCCTGTTCCAAAACACACATAATAGGCCTCTTAGTCATTGCTAACTCTGGCTTAATTGCTTTAGTTACTTTTGTTGTTTTGGTACTGTCTTATTTTTTTATACTATATACCATAAGGACATACTCTGTGGAAAGCCGAAGCAAGGCTCTGTCTACTTGCAGTTCCCACTTAACTGTTGTCGTCCTGTTTTTTGCTCCTGCACTATTCATTTACATCAGACCAGCTACCACATTCCCAGAAGATAAGGTGTTTGCTCTTTTCTACACCATAATAGCTCCAATGTTTAACCCTCTGATATACACGCTGAGAAACAAGGAGATGAAGAATGCCCTACAGAAAGTTTGGAGTCATCAAGTGTTTCTGAAAGGAAGGTCAATGCCTGAGCTATTTCTGTTTTCCGTGACTGGTTTAATGAGGCAAGCCATTGTATGGCCATTTTCTTAGTCTATGGAAAGGTAAGTGGATAGATAGCATATCCGCTCTTAAAATATATTTCTGCATAGTCTCTTCATCAATAATCTGGGAATTATTTTCGCATAAGCCTTCTTAAATTTACTTAATCATTAGGACTGTATTCTGACAATAAAATAAGCTTCCTTTAAAAGTAATATATTTTATTATTCTTTTAAAGAAATTCATAAAATGTATCTTGACTGTATCCAACTTTTCCCTCAAGTTCAGCCCAGATCCAATCCCTTGTCTCCCATCGCATTTATGATCCTGTTTGTTTGTTTTAAGAAAGTTTCTCACATTGTCATTGTCCTCTGGCTCTTATCATCTTTCCACACCATGTTTGTTTTTCATGAGATCTAAGTGTTGGGATTCTGCTGTAAATATGTTAACTGGGGGCTGGTAGTTGAATGTCTGCTGATCTCTATAATTTCACAATTTAAGTTTTTGCAATGATGTTGGTCTGCTGCAAAGAGAAATTTCCTTGGTAGAGGTGAGAGATGCACTTATCTGTGGATATAATGATAAGTATTTAGAATTCAATGGGCATTTTTTTTCTAACTTAGTATATGGCTAGTAATAAAGTCTCATCTAGGTTACATGACTTCATAATACATGGGTGCTTGACTAAATTTACAAGGTCACACGTGAATTCCTCGATGCAGTGGACTATAAGTTCAATTAGGGGAACATTGGTTCCCCCTGGATACAAGTGATACTATTTCAGCTTTTGGAATATTTTGTCATCTGTTAATATTTGTGGTTTGTAGACATTATAGAAGAATAGGACTACAGTTTCCTATTCACTGTTAGTAGATTGCATGTCTCCTCCTGAAACTGTAAGAGCTAGCCCTTAGTGAGGAGGTTTTCTTGTCATACGTACATATAAGTTTGTTCAAAGAATGTGTTCAAAGAATGAGATATCTTCATAAATTGAGTTTTACCTTCTTTTTCTGAAAAAGCACCAAAAACAATAGAAGTACCCTATACTCTCATGTGTTTCAGGTACTCTAAGACCAACAATTCAAATGGAAGTTTTCCATTCTTGATAATGGAGCTTTTGCGAGAAAGTCTATGGTTTCAGGAGTAGCATTTTCAACCAGCAGGCATACTTTCAAAAATTATATACATATATATATATATGTGTGTGCGTGTGTGTGTGTGTGTCTCTCTCTCTCTCTCTCTCTCTCTCTCTCAGAGAGAGAGGGCATATATACATACATACATATGTACATCTATATGTAATATATAATGTATATGTAATGTTTCTATATATGTTTATATTAGCCATAAAACAGCTGTCCTAAGTTTTACACAGCTTTTTATTAAAACTCTGTTAAAATATATTTTTCATTGTATTGATATTTCAATTATATTTTAATAAATAAAGCTTGCCTGAAGATCAGAGAGTAAACAACCACCCTGGTCAGCCATACAGACCAGATAGGGGTGACACACCTTTAATCCCAGTAGTCACCATAATTAGCCTTAGAAACTGCTCAGTAGTGATGCACACCTTTAATCCCAGCACTAGAGAGGAATATAAGACAGGAGGAGACACCTCTCAGGCAGTCTCATTCTGAGGATTCCTGGAAGCAGAATTATCATTTTTAGACTGAGGTTGAGGTAATAGCAAATGTTTGACTGCTTTGCTTTTCTGGTCTTCAAGTTGAACCTCAATATATATCTCTGGGTTTTCATTAATGGTGTTATAGTTCATGTTATAACACCTTGCAAAGATAAATAAAATGCTACTGTGCTGATTATTTTTGAAAAATTGTTATAAACTGGTCACCTGGGAATCTCAGTTGTGGAATTATCTTTAGCACATTGCCCTGTAATCATGTCCATGAAACATCCTCTTGAATAGCGATTGATGGGAAGGCATTCTTCTCACTCAGAGAGGTATGGAAATCCCTATGAAGGTGGCCATGTATAAAATAACAAGCCATATAGGCCTTGGAAAATGAGCCAGTGAGCAACACCTTTCAATGGCTTCTGCTTCAGTTTCTTTGTGCCCTTTCTGAGTTCATGTCCTTGTTCCCTCAATGATGGGCTTTATCCTGTAAGACGTAACAAAACATTTATTTTCAAGTTTGGATTTTGTCATGGTGTTTTATCATAGCAACACAAAGTAAACAATGATAGAAACCTTCAAGTTTTAAAGGCTATTGCAAACATTAAAGCATCAGTAGGTACAACCTTGGTACTCAATCCTTCCCATACTCCATGTTTCTAAGATCATAAAGGAATTAATACTTTAAATGCAGCAGCACTAAAAATGCTTGCAAACCTATTTTACCAAAGTGCATACTAAATTATGAATAATATAATGATTTCTTGTGGTTATACATATTTAAATAGTAGAATTAAATATAAAGAAATGCAAATTACATTTCTAGATACCTACAGTATAATAAATATATTACTTCTATCACTTAAAACAGAGGTGCAATGACCCAAGAATTTACTTTTATGTCCTTGTAGGTGGAAGTATGATCTGTGTTTTATTTTCATGACTTTGATCATACAAAAGAGGTATGTCTTACATGCTTCCAACAAACACTGAGAAAATTATAGATATAATTTTTGAATTTCTTTTTGAATCCCAGACACTTCTCAAGTCTCTGTGTTATTTTTTTCATGTAATAGTTTTCATTCAATGATAGGAGTACTGGTAATAACATTTATAATCATCATTTTTAGCACTAGCTAGTTTGAAACAATTAACTCAATTATTAGATAAATCAATGAAAGAGGAACTCAGTTTTATTTGAGTTTGAGATTTTTTTTGTTGTTTTTTCTCTGTTTGCCTCTGAGGAGTAGAGAGAAAGCAAGTGGCTCAGAATCTATTTCATATTTCAATTTTTGCTTTTAAATTTTTTGGTAGGATGTGAATAACTTTATGCTTAATCAATACTTTATTCAACTACCAAATATTATAGCGATATTTTTCTTGATGTGAAACTTTATACCTAAGTAGGCATCATTTCCCTGTTGTGTTGTCACCTGTTTCTGGGAAATGTCACATTATAATCTCCATGGGCAACATTCTGAATCTATGTCAGAAAGTTTCCACTCTAAATCAAAGCAGATACCTCTATTTAACATTTTGTTTTGTTTTGTTTGATTGATTTTTCTTTTTTGAGACAGGATTTTGCTGTAGCTTTGGAGCCTGTCCTGGAACTAGCTCTTGTAAATCAGGCTGACCTCGAACTCACGGAGATCCACCTGCCTCTACCTTTCAAGTGCTGAGATTAAAGGTGTGCGCCACCATCGCCCAGCCCTCCTTTTAACTTTTAATTACATCCATTTCTACACAGTGGAGGCAAAAATTAGATAATGTATTCAGACAGGATGATGGGAAAGGAAAAATTATTTATATTAAGTGATCTCATATTTCACTTCCTTTATGCTGTTTTCTGCATTTCCACATTGATATTTAACAATTCTCTACATACACTTTTCAGCATTTTGTTAATCTTTCTGTATTTATCTCCCTCTCTCTATATTCTGGTAGATACTTCTAGCAAAATATCTTGCATCTTTTTAAGATAACTGACTCCTGTCGCTGAAGAAATGTTCCCACAAAATAGGGTTCATGTTCGTATAAGAAGAAATAATTTTAAGATAAGTGGAATAAGTTAAAAATCCAAAATAATTAAATCAGAATATTTCTATAACTAAAATTATTTTGAGATAACCAGACTCACACCATCATTCCGTAGTTTATAAATTAATCAACAATCTAAAATAGTTATTTGTCTTCAATTCTATGTATTGATTTTTCCTTTTATAAGCACCTGTTCTAGTTTTAATTGGTACTAATACATAAAATCTGAAGTGGCATACACATCTTATCTTCTATACTGAAACCTACATTATCCTTGTGGCTAAAGGAAATGAAAGGAAAGAATGGATGAGAGAATTACTGAAATATGGGGAGAGAAAGTTCTCAATATTACCTCCCCATGGTCTGTTGACACATCATTTTTTAGGCAGCTCTAAGCAACATGTAGTACTTCTTCAGCATGTTCAAGAGCCTGACTATTTGCGGAATGTTTCATGAGAAACGTGAATAGGATAAGCTGCTACATTTATGAGAATGGGAATTGAATTTGATAATAAAGTAAATGTTTATAGGCTGGGGTTAGCAGATCCTAGGGGATGGTAACTTATGCAGTATTGAATAATGTAAGAGTTTCCATATAAGCAAATACATTGCATCCTTTCGTTAGCTTATTATAATTAATTATATCTGTCTGGATATATAATGGAATGGGCTCAATAAGATCCTATGAATATCAATTATGGAATACTCTGTAAATTGGGGAAAAGGTACTTTCAACAATGAAATGTGTGTGTTGATTCATGTTATCAGGCAAGTAAGTGATCTAGACTAAAACTGAGGAAAAGAGGTTTTAGAGAAAAGGAATAAGAGTGAACCCAGACAATGGCATAAATACAGGAACATGAAAAGGCGAATATAAAGGAAGAGATAAACTGCAAAGGAAGAAGGAATTTGGAACAAATGAGGGCAATGCAACAACAAACATTTGAAAGATGAGAACCAGTTACCACTATTAATATGGGAAGGGATCATAGAAATAAAATAACTCCCCATTACAAATTGTTATATCCATAAATTAATGAATCACTCAACCAGTGCATCTTCAGAGAAGCCCTCTATTATACTAGTTAAGAGAGAGAGAGAGAGAGAGAGAGAGAGGAAAAACATGAAAAGTTGGGTGGAAAAAGAGGTCAGAAGTTCTGTGAGGAATTGGAAATAGGAAAGAATATGATCAAAATACATTGTGTGTAAAAAAGAAAAACAGAAAGCAGGTAGGAGGCCAGAAGAAGGCTGAAACATAGGGAAAGAACCAAAATACAGAAAAAAGAAATTCCTTAGCACAATGTCATTTGATCAAGGTGACCTGAAACCTTTCATATGTAAGGGTATCTACATTACACAATCTGACATGTGCTGTACTTTCAAAATGTGTAGTGTAATCTTACAGCAGTTAAACTAATTTAGTTTCATCGGGAAGAAGAAAAGTTATATTTCCTCATTCAATGTTTCCAGAAGCTGGGGAGAATAGAAAAGACCAGTTCAAAAATTCACCCTAAACCTAAGAAATATCTATAAACCCATTGTACGTGCATATGACTGTGGCCATCCATAAGGCACATTTTTGTGCCTATGATGTTTATAAGGAGGTAGACAGGCTAGCAGCTCTCAGGTGGTTCATGATGAACATTTTGTGTTATAATCACTCAAATTCTATTTTTTTCACTTTTTCATAGAACAATAGAATGATTTCTTTCAGAGGGTTACCATGTAAGGATTATTTACAAATCCTGTCAGAATATAAAGTTCATCACTAAACCTACTTTTTTAAAGGCAATTTCTATCTAAAATGTGCTAAAAAAAACCTTATCATCATGTAATTAATAAAATTGAATAACTAATAACATTTAAATTAGCACTGAAATTGGTTATACAACTATCATTCTTTAACCTTGAATAATATAAATGGACAATTTCTTACCAGGTTACACAGTAAAATATTTGTTGCTAATTAGTTTTCACATTCTTTTATTTGGTACTTATGAATCAGCAAAGCTTTGAACAGTTAAAATATTAATTAATAAGGCCACTTTAATAGTTTGAAGTATTTTCCTTGAACATTCTATAAATAATACAAGTTTTTATCTCCTGAGAATGTCTTTTGACACCAAACCTTCTTCATGGCATTCTTCATCTCTGTATTCCTTAGGGTATAGATAAGGGGGTTGAACATAGGAGCAAAAATGGTATAAAATAGGGCAAATATTTTGTCTTCAGGGAAAGTGGTAGGAGGTCTAAGGTAGGCAAAGATGGAGGGTCCAAAGAACAAAATAACCACAGTGATGTGGGACCCACAGGTGGAAAGAGCTTTGCGTCTTCCTTCTGCTGAGTGGTTCCTTAATGTGAACAGTATAACCACATATGAACCAAACAGGAGAACAAATATTATTGAGCCAACAATTCCTGAATTGGCAACCACAAGAACACCGGTGATATAGGTGTCAGTACAGGCAACTTTCAGCAAAGGGAAAATGCCACAGTAGTAATTGTCAATTTCATTGGGACCACAGAAGGGCAAACACATTAACATAAAAACCTGGGAAAAAGAGTGGACAGCTCCACCAACCCAGGAAACCCAGATCAGGACATGGCACCTGGATCTGCTCATGATGACCATGTAGTATAGAGGCCTGCAGATGGCCACACAACGGTCAAAGGCCATGGTTGTCAGGATTAAGATTTCAATCATTCCAAAGAAGTGCATAGCAAAGACCTGCAGCATGCAGCTTTCATACGAGATGGTTTTTCTTTTCACTAACATATCCCCAATCATTTTGGGCATCACACAGGAGGTATAGCAGAAGTCCATGGAAGATAGGTGACTCAGGAAATAGTACATTGGTTGGCTGAAAAGAAAGCTCCATCCAATTGTTATGAGGATCAGCAGATTCCCACACAAGATAGCGAGGTAACAGAATGAGAAGAACAAGAAGGAAAACACTTGTATGTTCTGCTTAGAAGATAGACCCATGAGAATGAATTCTGATATATTTCTCTGGCATTCCATTTACATTTAGTCTGTGCTATAATAATTGAGTACCTATGGGAAAAGTATCCAAGTAAAAGATTTCCAGTGTGATCACAGCTATGTCAGCATTATAAACAAGTATTAGATGCTACTGTAAAAAAACCAGAAGAAAATCTATAAATCATTTAAAATTCCCTTAGTATTTGGAAATTAAATTTGATGTTTCAAACAATTCTTTATCAAATTTCCCTAATATTTTGTCTTAGTTGTATCAAGATAATCTTCTGTGTTGAAATATAAATTATAATTACTATTTTCCCTATAAAAACAAAATGTTGTATTATTGCTTTATGCAAGTTTTTGAAGCAAGAAAATATATTAATATATTGTAGGGAATGCATTTTATTTTTGCTTTAAGTTGTATGTTTTATTTGAAGCAGTGATGAATTCTAGGAGTATTTTCTCTCTCCAATATGAAATAGAATAGCTACCTGAACTTTTTGTAGGAATATATTTATGTTTGTAAGTTTAACATTTTTAAATATGAATTATCTGACTGATGGGAAGTATTCCAATAAAACATGATATCAGAAATGTCAAGAGATGAGAATCAGCTATTGAAGTTAATAAAGTATACTATGTGAGGTATGTTCTAAAGATAATTAAGAAGGTAAAATATAGTTAAATTTTCATTGTTGATATTTTTAAGAGAAAGAAAATTTCCTTGCATTTCTCACATACACTTTAGTATAATATATTGTCATTAACTAAACTCTAGAGGGTGTAAACACATTAGGAAAAATGATGCAAACTCACAGATAATTCAAAATCTATAGAATGTATGCATAAACAAGTTGAAAAGTTGATAGTACATAGTCTAAGTGCAAACTGTGATAAAAATATCTCTTAGCTTGTATCTATTTCAGGACTTATTAATGCATTCACAATATATTATTGAATATATTATATATCTGTGTATGAATATATTAATATATTATAATAAGTGTTATTATTTTACATTACACAGTTACAGTTCATGTTAAAGTATTAGGAAGGAAGGAACCACATACTTCTCCATCTGGCTCTACAGGCAAAAGTTAAATAGCATCTAGAAGGAATTTGTATGTGAAACCTAAATTGCTAATTTATTAATCATGAAGAACTATTCATTGCAAATCATGCAATGAGTATTGATGTACAGTTTCCATATGTTACAAATTCACTAATAATGATTTTGCAACTATCTAAGCCTTAAAAAGAAAGATTTATATATCATTATGTAGAACATTGAACAAAAAATTTAATTTTAGCTGTTTTATATTAATATTAACAATGGAAAGTCTGAAATTTGTCACATTCTGGGAATATCTCCCTAACAATTCTTTGTCTACCATTTAGCCACAGAATTAACTAAAAATAAAATGTGTGCAAGATATAGAACCTCTGAAAATCATATCAATGTCTTATATCATCAAGTTTGTTGGATCAAATTTATAGTTGATATTTTTTGCTTCATTTGTGGAGTTAATGTGTTCCAGAGGAAAAGCAAATACAATGTCTAGAAATTAGAATAACTTACAAATAAGAACACTACCCTAAGTCCATTGGTTCAATTATTTATGTTAGCGCCATAGTTAATAACTTAACCAAACAAAATTAACATTAAATACATATAGTGGCAGTAGTATGAAAATTACTGGACATAAATTACAGATGCTCTTCAGATTAGATTTTTATTACTCCTTATAACACATCTGCCATTCTCAGTAGTTCATTTTGCTGACTTTGCTAAACATAAATACCTGAAATAAAAAGATGATTAAACAGCCTAACAAATGCAAATTCTTAAAAATTATCAAGATTCATTTATCTTTTTCATATGGAAAATTCCACTGCTATATAGGAAGAATAAGATTTAAATAGTTATTAGTTCATAGTGCTGTATTATTCAGTCTAGAAGGAAATAATCCTTTATTTTGAATACTGCTAATCCTTTATACTTACATCTACAGAAGAATAATAAGAATATTTTGAAAATACCATTCACATATATTCACCAATATATAGCTAGCTCTGTAACTATACAAGAACCAAGTACAAACAAAATAAATCATACCACCTTTATATTTGAATGCAGGGCTACCACTTCCTTCATGAGCTTTCCCTAAGTGATGTTTATAGTGCAGCACTACTCAGTTGTCCAACTTGGTACTCTTCTCTCAGGCCTCTTGTGAATTTTGAGGCTACAATTCACTTTCCTCTTTTATAATAACTACTCTCTGACCACTGAGTCTCTAGAGGCCAGTATTATTGTTGAGATTCACAGAGCCTCAAGGACTTTTCACTTGTTTGAATAATGTTCTCTAAAGAACACTTGAGAATCACTGAAGGAACATGGAGTTTCCTTTGTAGGAGTTCTTGATTTTGGCAAGGAGAGGTCAAGATGAGAGAAAAAGAGAGAGAGAGAAAGAGAGAGAGAGAGAGAGAGAGAGAGAGAATTTTCCTGTGTATCCAAAAGAAGAACAGAGAAAGAGACTTCTGAATACTATCAAAAAGTATCACAGAGGGAAACACAGAAACATGACAGTCTCTTATGAGTTCTGTAATTTGGATCTGGATATTTCAGACCAGCTATCACAGAACAGCAATGGACTTCATTCACGGATTTTTCTTTTTGAGTTAATAGATAAAAAGAAATGTATGATCCAATATAAAGATGGAATACAGATCTAAACAGAGAATGCTCAACAGAGGAATGTAAAATGATTGAAAAACACTTAAGGAAATGTTCAACATCCTTAGTCATCAGAGAAATGTAAATCAAAACAACTCTGAGATTCCATCTTACACCTGTAAGAATATCCAGGATCAAAAACACTGATGACAACTTATGCTGGAGAGGTTGTAGGGAAAAGGGAACACTTCTGCATTGCTGGTGGGAATGCAAG
>LOEQ01001882.1:523-21993 GCA_001685075.1 Bramus lutescens
TGTGTGTGTGTGTGTGTGTGAGAGAGAGAGAGAGAGAGAGAGAGAGAGAGTAGGTCTAAATCAAAATAAAAATTGTTTCCTTTCTTGACCTTTTTACATTTAATTTACTCTACAAGTTCTAACCGTCTGTATGAATTAGCAGGTTTCCTTCCGTCATTTCCACACATACATAGCTTTGGTTGTCCCTACACACCCTTCTCCTTCTAGCTCCCTGCTCTTCATCCATATGTAGACCCTCCTACCCCCAGCACTTCCCTCCAGCTTTTTTTATCATATATGCTTGCTACACACCTAGTCTCTCCCTTAAAGCCTTTCTTCCCCTCCTATAGATATCCTTTCTCCTTTCCCAGCCTCTAGTCCCCTATTTTCACGTAAGTACTGGAAAGGCAAGGTGGAAGATCGCTGGAGAGGAAAGTGTTAAAAGTAACACAGTAAGGGAGAGGTGCAGACCAATTTGCTGCCACGGATTCCATGAGTGGCCATTCATGCCTATGGGTTCTACTCAGAAGCAAGTTCATGCTCACGTACACAGTCTGGCGCCTGTGTGGTCAGCTTGGTCTGCCTTAGGCGAGTCCCGTAGATTGGGTCACTTCAGCAGTATAAATTCATGCTACCAGACCCCGTTGGATTGGTCCACTTTCCTCTAAAGACACAGCAGTCATCATCACATGTTTCCCAAGCAAAGCCATTGCTAACGTTAGCACTCGAGACAGCTGAACCAATCAGCTCCAAGATCAACATGAATAAATAAAGGTCAAACTGTTTCCAAACACTGTGGGTTGTCCACATCATACACACCCTGGCAAGTAGTCTGGGTGTTGAGACAAATCACACCCAGCTTGCCAAGGGACAGGGTCTAGACTGGAAGAAAAATCTTCCTGTCACACAAGCCAAGCAATCTGACAGCAGTTCCCCTGAGTTCGACAAAGATAAGAATGACCAGCCCACGCTTACCTCTGCCAAAGTTACTTTTTTTCCTTGATGGCTGGAGAGATACAAGACCATAAATATGAAAAGTGAATTTTTAAAGTCTAAGTCCTTTTCCAATAGAAAATATTTTTAAAGAAAAGGAAGGGACAAAACCAGGTAAGATGTCAAGCTGCTATTATTATTTTACAGCCTCCCAAGTGGCCACATTCTCAGAAGGAAACTATACACATTGGTGAACTAGAACCAGGCTTTAAAATGTTGGTATTAGTTTGCTAGTACACTCTTTCTGTCAACCACAGGCTAGAGGTTTCAAAGGCTGCAATTGTCCTGAAATTCTTACGTGAAGGCCAAAAACAATGCTCAGCAGCTATAACCAAGAAGATGGGAGGGAGTCCATTCTTTGCAGAAAGCCCAAGGAGTGGTGACAAGACTGTCTCTCTTGGGAACAAGACAGGACAAGGGCCATGTGTCTGTATTTGCAAGCAAAAGAAGAGCGGGGCGGGAGGTCACACTGGCTCGACTGGTAGGGAAACCTCAGGAGGAAAGAAGATACCTAGTGTGAACTCTGTGGAGCCTGGATGGAGACCTGAGTGTAGCCAGGAGAATCAGCTAATCATAAGTGAGCTGTCATCCAGGGACCAGTTCTTCAGTTAAGCCAAGGGATTTGGTAAGTCACTCTCAGAGGTGACCTTGAACTTCAAAGGTATAAAGTATTGTGCTTATGGGGTGGGGGGGACTCTTCTAAGAGTTGCCTGGAGCTGAAAGGCCAGGGACCATCTGTCTAATTTGTTTCTATAGTCCAAATTAGGGTAACCCTGGCTCCAGTGCTGGGAAGAGCTACATGGAAGGATGCCCCTGTCCTGGTTCCATCCAGGAAATAGAATAACCAGACAGGTGACTGCCAAGAGTGCCTATACTATCACTTTCTTTCAAGAGAAGGAAGTGACAAGCACATTGTCTTCAGAGGTGAGATTTCCTCTTGCCAAGCTTTCAAAACTACAATATTCTGGAGTGCGTATATAGAAGCCAGCTGGTAGGTACAAGAACAAAACGCCACAGGCTCATGTCTTAAAAATGGTTTTCTATGCTAGAAACCCAAATGCTAGTATAGTTACATTCTAGTGGAATCCAAATGCTGATACAGTTACATTCTTTTTAACATAATTCTTTATTATTCTTTGGAAATTTTACTTCATGTACCCCAATCCTGCTCACCTCCCAGTCCCTCCATAGCCTCCCTTCAAGCATCCACTGTAAAGAAACTCCCCAAAGATAGCAATTAAAAACAAAACAATACAAACAAAAAAACACCTTGCCTCAGTGGTAACAGGAGCCACAGACATCAACTTAGACACTGGCTGCTGCTGGCTTATGGACCCGGACATGGCCCTAGGCAACAGCTCAGAAATCACCCTGGTCCTGATGGGCAAGCAGGCCGCCAATACCAATCCATTCCTCAACACCCTCGCTTCTTCAAACCTTCCTCTTAATGCGGCACACAAACCATTCTGCCTCTTTTTCTCCCATTTCTCTACCATATACTTGCTCAACATAATGGTACCCGCCTGCTCAGGACCTTGTGGACGAGATGACTTCAGGCAGCCTGGACCATGAGGACCCAGGCTGGTCTGTGGGTGTATTTTGCCCACCTGAGTTTCATGGCCTGTAACTACATTCTAATGCAGGCTCTCTTCTTGGATTTTCTAAGCTGTGGTAGGGAAGGGGAGCAGTCTGATAGCCTGGTGTTCTGTTGGCTTGTTTTGGTTTGGTTGCTGTGGTGCTAAAGATAAGCATTTACCACTGAGCTACATCTAGCCTTTAGCATCTCTTCTACCACTTCTATCTGAAAGGTTCTGCCCTCTTGATGTCAATAAACTTAATTACCTCCCAAAGGCCCACCTCCAAATACCATCACCCTAGAGACTAGGAGCTCAGTGCTGTGGTTCTGGAGACACCCAGTTCAGTTCATGGCAGCAGGCTTTGCCCCAGATTCAACCCCTTTCAGTATGGTTGTCTTCTGGCACAAGCAACACTGTTTCAACACATCTGCAACATCACAGGTCTTCTAAGGTATCTGTTTAAAGACAATTCAAATAGCCTAGCTTCTGAAATTTCCTAAACAGACAAGTTACCAGCCTGCAAAAGAGGCACTGTGAAAAAAATTACAGATAAAATAGGACATATAACATACGTAAAAATAGTCATACCCGAGGTCATCACCAATATGTACTTCTTGAGACTTACACTATGCTAGGCACAGAAGGAAACTGAGAGAAGCCGTCAAAATGTTCACAAGACTTTGCTAGAGGAACAATGAAGTTCTGGCACATGTGCTGCTGGCTCTAGTGCTGAATGTCTTGGAGGAAGGAGAGACATGGGTCAGCAGGAATAATAAAGGATATATGGAGAAAGAAGGTGGGGAACTGGATCTTTAACATTATCTTCTAGAGGTAAGAGATAAAACACTGCAAAAAGTAACAAGTTGTGTGGACATATGAAAGTAAAATATATGGAAATAATAAGACAATGGGCATTAGCAGAGAAATGTAAATGTGCATATATAAATATTTATATATCTATATAAATGTTCTTATACAATATTATAGGTGAAATACTTGTTGCTAGAACTTAGACTGATAAATGAAATCTATATATATGTAAACCCTTAAACAAAAATAAGAAAAGATATAGATTATCAGTTTACAAATGAAACAATAAAAATAATGATTCCCCAAAAAGGGAAAGGTAGGGTAGGAAAGTGGAAAATGAGAACATAAAAAGAAGATACAATAGAAAACAATGGCTAAAATAACATATTGAAACCTAACTATATTAATAACCACATTAAAAGTAAATGTCTAAATACACCAAGTAAAAGGCAGAGATTTGTCAGATTGGTCAATAAAGCAAAACTAATGACATAATTGTCCACAATGAACTTAACATGAGAAAAAATCACTAATAAATTTAAATGAAAGTGGATGGAAAAGAATATACCACACTAAACTGGTCAAAAGAAACCTGGAGTGATCCAATGACATACAGAACTGGTAACAAAGAGAGGAATATGTTAGAGGTAGAACAGTGTACCAAGTGATAAGGACTCATTGTTTTAAGACACAGCAATCTTCAAATAGAGGCACATTTTAAAAATCCTTTAAAATACACAAATTGAATCTTCAAGAAAAATGACAAATTCGTGATTTGAGCCAATAATTCAAATGTTTCATTCATTCAATAACTGATAAAAGTAGGAAGAAAAATCAGGATGAACATAAATGATTGAAGGAAGATTCCCCACTATTTAGACCTGCTTTACACTTAAAGAAATAAATACCTATGCAACATAACAGAATTCACGTTGCTTTGGTGCACATAAAGAACATTTACTAGAACAGGCCATATCCTGAGCTAGAAATCTAAATCTTAATAAATTTAAGATAATTCAAGTCATACAAACTACATTCTTTAATCACAAGGAATTAAATTAGAATTCAGTAGCAGAAACATCTCTGGGAAATCCCCCAGACATTTGCCCATGTTCCAAAACAACATAGAATTCCAAGAAGGAATCAAAATAGCAAGTATTCTGACCCACATGAAAATGGTAATACAGTAAAGTAAAATCTTCAGATAGTGCCAGGTTATTCATGGGAAATCTGTAGAATTAAACTCATTTCTTTTTTACAAGAATAGAAGCTTCCTGCCCTGGGTTTCTCTCTTAGAACACCAGAAAAAGACCAGCTAACTAAAGTCAGAGTAAGTGAAAGATAGGCAGCAATAAAGATCAGAGAAAAATCAATAAAGCAGGAAATAGGAAAGAAACATAAAGATCAATGAAGCTGAAAGGCAGTTCTGTGGAAAAGATTAATAAAATTGATTGCTTTCTATCCAGACTGATCAGAAAAGGAGAGAGAATGCCAAGGTATCAATATCAAGAATGATAGAAGCTACACCACAGGTGATCAAAGGATAATAAGAATTGTAAATGTTCTATGTCGTGGAATTGGGCAATTTAAATGAGATGAATATCATCTATGAAATATGCAAGCCATTAAAGTTCAATCAAGAAATTGATAACCTCAATAACCTTATGATCCATTAAATGAATTTCTTCCAACAAAGAAAATGCTAGACCCTGATGATTTCGCTGGCATCTTCTAACAAAATTCGGGGAAAGAATAGTATCACTTTTACACAAACTCTCCCAAAAAGAACTAAAGAGGAAACACTGTCCAACCCATTCTCTAAGGCAGTGGTTCTCAACCTTCCTAATGCTGTGACTCTTTAACATAGTTCCTCATGGTGCACTGACCTGGACCATGAAATTAGTTTGTTGCCACTTCATAACTGTAACTTTGCTACTGTTATGAATCATGATGTAAATATATGATTGCAGGATATCTGATATGTGACCCCTGTAAGGGTCATGACCCACAGGGTGAGAACTAGGTCATTATCTTAGTTTGTTTGCTCTCATTGTAATAAGACACCAATATAACAGCAACTTGAAGAGGAAAGGGTTTGTTTCTATGATAGTTCTCAGGTCCTACTTCCTCACAGAACAAAGTCAGGGCAGGAACTGAAGCAGCAGAGGCCACAGAGGAACTGTTTACTGACTTGCTCTTCCTGGCTTGATCAACTTGCTTTCTAATACAATCCAGGGCAGTGTGGCCTGGGGTAGCACTATCCACAGTGATCTGGGCCTCCCACACCAATCATCAATCAAGAAAATGACCCCACAGGCCAATATGATCCAGGAAGTTCCTCAAATGAAATTCCTTCTCCCAGATGTCTAGGTTAATGTCAAGTTGACACAATCAGCACTATTATTGTTAGTCCTGATGCCAAACTTGGAGAAACTATAATACAATTGCAGAAGAGTGTGCCAGCAAATTGGAGTCATGTTCAGATAGCTCTGATCTATACCTTGGCATAGGATTTAAAAGCTAATTTTAAATATTTCATGGAATAGAAAGAATATATAAAAACTTAAAACTAAAATACTCCTTGGGGAACCCCTTTATGACCTTGGTTAGGCAAAAATTTCTTAGATCCGTTGAGCTAAAAAGAAAAATAATTGAAAACAAAACCAAGTATAAATAAACCTTGTGACTTTTTAATGGAACTGTTAAAACATGCTAAATATTGGAAGAGCAAGCATTATAGCTATGATTTAAAAAAACTCTTTGAATTCAATAATAAAAATTTGACAACTTGATAAAGTAATGACTTGGCAAACACATTCTAAGCTGTCCACTAGTAAACTAGAAGTTACAATTATCTTGTTTTGAGTACGGATAGAAACTGGGAGATGTGGAACACATACCATGAACACAACTGCCTTACATAACATGACTATCTTTGCCAACTGGAGAGAGAAAGACTGGCCTAGCCTCAGAGGAACCAACAACCATGTTTGAAACAGTCTGATGAGAGAAGAACGTGGCAAGACAGAGCAGACAGCTCAGAGCAACCCCCAGACGACATAACAAGAGTTACATGGCTTAAATACAAACTGTCCGTGGACAGACAAATTCATAAAGGGAATGTGGAATTTCTACACAATGAGGCCTCGGGCATCCCTGAAGAGAACCGGATCTGAGACATTTGCAGGGCAGCAGACGGAGCTGGAAACCATCTTGCGAAAGAAGGCAGACTTGGGAAGAAAAATACAGTTTTTTCTCTCGTGTGCAGAACCTCAATTCAAGGAGGAGGAGGAAATGTGAGGTGATGAGACACACGTGGCATGACATCAGGAGAGATGTGGGGGCAAGGGAGGAAGGAGGTGATAAGCAAGAGTGAGCAGAGGGACCAGAGAAGGCAGGAAAGAAGAGCAAGAGAATCTCTGTGAGTTCGAGGCCATTCTGATCTACGTAGTGAGTTCCAGGACAGCCAGTGTTACAGAGTCAGATTGGGTCTCAAAGAACAAAAATTATTGGTTCTTTAGTTAGTGTGAGGGGTCACCACAAAGCTCATGTTTGGGGAAACTTAGTCCCCACCTGGTGGTGCTATTTTTATAGACTGTGGAAATTGAGAGGCGGGGGCCTTGCTGAAAGAAGTCTACCACTGGGGCATGCCTTTGAAGTTTATAGTGGTCCCTAGTCTGCTCTTGGCTTTTGGCTTCCAGCCTGCTTCAAAGTGAACAGCTGTCCCCACCTCATGTCCCTGACACCAGAGGGCTCTTCCCCTCATGGGGTTTAACATGGAGCCTGGCAACCACGAGCTGAATCCCACCCTCCCAAAGAACCCTGAGCCAAATTTAAGCGGTTTTTGCCAGTTAGCTCTACACAAAGTAACCAATGCAGCTAGAAAGAGTCCCGACCTCAGTCAACATGGCTGAAGGAGGTGGCAAGGACATGAATCTTGCCAGCAACCTGAGAAGCCTGGAAGTGATTTTTTCCATATTCAAGTCACTAATGAAAAGTCACCCTGGACTGAGGACTCAGCTAAGCCTTTCGCAGCCTTCTGACCCACGGAGCCAGGGAAATCATAGTTGTTATGACATTTAGGAAAACCCTGCTGTGTGGCAAACAAGAAATAAAAGGGTAGACACAAGGTCTGGGCTAACACCTTACCAAGTGGGGTCAGGGTAGCAAATAAGACCATGGAAAGTTGCTGTGCACAGTGAGGAATTCCTGAAATGCGCACCTAAATCCACAGTAAGATGTTATCAGGGCCCCTCTAAAGTGACTGAAAATGTCAGCGAGGATTTGAGGGACACAAACCTGGCATGTGCTGCTGGCATGCCTGTTAGGGTATAGTCACTTTAGAAAGTAATTTGACAGTTTCTTGACAACTAACTACATGTCTACCATATGTCTCAGTCATTTCTCTCCTACATGTTTACCCAAAAGAAAGGAAAGAAATACATCCCTGCCATGCCGTGAGTAGGCATGCGTTTAGCATCTTTAACTGTAATCATTTAAAAAAAAATGGTAAGGCTCCCGTCCACAGCAATCGTCAAGTAGATACAGGATAGGCATGCTATGGGATATTACTCACTAGTAAAAAAGAATGGGTCGCTGATAGCTTCCATGGATGAATGAGTCACGAAATAATTATGTAGAGTTAAAGGAGCCAGATGAAAGAGAATACACATGTAGGTATCCCACAGCTATTAGATTCTAGAAAGTATAAACTAATCTGTTGTGACAAAAAACAGATCAGTGTCTGTGTGGGGAGGGCAGAGAAATGGATTACCACAACATCACATATGTTTAGAAATTAATAGCTGGGTTCATTATTTTGAT
Source organism: Bramus lutescens (assembly GCA_001685075.1). NCBI lineage: Eukaryota > Metazoa > Chordata > Mammalia > Rodentia > Cricetidae > Bramus > Bramus lutescens. The sequence goes on from LOEQ01001882.1 coordinate 8,707, forward strand.
TGAAGGAATGGTTCCACTGATGGTTCCACCTATGCTAAAACTAGGTATAGTTTACTGCATGTCAATTATACCTCGATATAGCTGTTCCTTTTTTTTTTAGAATTTGAGTTTAGATAAAATGTTCTGTTCAGAGGGTATCTCTGGGAGGAAATATGGCTGTTGAGGCCTGAATGAAGTAAGAAAATGACAATGTGACCCCATCAGAGAACAGCATTCCAGCTCCTGGACGGAGAAAATGTTGAGGCATTCAAGCGCACTGTTGATGGAATTTAGCGAGCAAAGGGAGGCTGGGGGTGTAAACAGGCAGAGCTGGTAGAGCTAATTTGAGAGAGGCAGGGATCTGTTAGGGGTTTGAATGGAGAGGTGACATGCTCTGGCAAGTTTTTAAATGAACACTGTGGACATAACTCTCATCCAACACGAAGGACGGACAGACAGATGTGAGAAGACTCACTAGTGAACAGCATTCGTTACCTCTCTCATCACGTCGACTAAAACACTTGAATGCAACTTCAGGAAGGTGGGGGGTGCTGGCTGACAGTTTCAGGACACAGTCTATCATGGAGGTGAAGTCATAGTAGCAAAACTGAAGAGGCAGCTTCATGTTCACTCACAGTCAGGAAGCAGGGAGAGATGAATAGCACTTGCTTTCCCCTCTTTATCCAGTCTATGGGATGGCTCTGCCCACATTCCAGCTTAGCCCTCCCTCCTTGGGGAAACCTCTGGGAATACCTTCGCATGTGCTCCTGGGTGACTCTAAAATCCCACAAGTCACCATCAGGAGTCACCATCATGTGACTTGTCAGGTGCTCCATGATAGCTGCAGAGATGGCAAGAAGATTCTGGAGGCTGCTGTGAAGGTAAAGCTAGCCTATCTAGTTGACAAGCTGTAGGTAAAGAAGAAGAGAAATGTCTAAGGTGATTCTAATGCTTTGGGGTCTGAATCTCTAGAGAACTAGGTTATCCAGTATTAAATGGAGAAAGCTGAGCATTCCAGATGGCTCGACAGTTGAAAGCAATTGTCACCAACCCTGATGATCTGAGTTCAATTCCCAAAACCTACATAGTAGAGAGAACTGACTATTGACGTTTTCTCTGACCTCCACATACAAACGTCACAACATACATGCACCCATACACTTACACAATAAATAACATTTACACAATAAATAAATGTAATTACATTTTTAAACAAAATCAATCAGAGAAACCTGAGTCACTTTAGACTGTGCCAAATTCAGGGTGCCTACAAAGTGAGCTAGATATCTCGGTCTGAGATGGCAGAGGAGAAGCATCTGAGCTGAGGCTGGAGACGCAGAGTTAGAAAGGAGCCTAGTGAGGTGGCCTGAGGACTAACCCCGCTGTTAATATGTCAGGAAGGTGAAAAACTCAGCGAAGAAAAAGTGTTCAAGAACAGTAAGCCAAGGAAAGATAATCTTTCTAGGAATACAGTGACCAGCTGTGACGAGCAAGGTTCACAGGTCAGCCTGAGGACACCGAAATTAGCAAAAGGCCAGCACTGGTGAAAGACGTTTCAGAAAAGTGCAGAATGAAACCTTGGTTGAATGGGCTCATGGGAGAATTGGAGTTGAGGAGGTTAAAGTAAGTATTGATTGCTTTTGCTGTCAAAACAAGCAGAGAAACTGACTGTCACTGAAAAGATGTGGGGTCAAGGGAGCTGGCTCTTCTTTTCATTAGGGCTGAACACATAGAGTATGTATATTCTTATGGGAATGTCCCCTTGGAGGGTAGACAGGTGAAACTTAATAATATAGAAAGGAGAGCGGAGGACAACCATGGGAGAAAATGTCCGGGGGTTGTGGGAGCTGAAGCAGATAAAGGTGAAGAGCTGGGAAGGCTGTTCTACACCCAAATCTACTGTTCTTGACAAAAAGAGCCACACAGAAAGACAAGTTCCAAAGCCTAAACTTCTGTAGACCTTTGACACACCAGGAACTATAGACTCTACCTCTTAGTCAGTCAAAGAGAGAGTTGTTTTTTTAATGTGTGTGGGTATATTGTCTGCATATATGTCTATTGCATGAAGCTTGGAGCCCAAGGAAGCCAGAAAAGGGCTTTGGATGCCCCTGGGACTAGAATGACAGATGGTTATGAGCCACTACATGGTTATGGGATGAGCTACCATGTGGGTGCAGGAAATCAAACCCAGATCCTCTCAAAGAGCAGCCAGTGCTGCTAACTACTGAGCCTTCTCTCAGGAGCCCTATCTCCATCCCTAGAAGATACTCCTTTAATCCCTCCGAGCTTCTGTATCATGCAGAGTCACTCCCAGCTTCACAGAGCCTGCAGCACAAAAGGCCACTGCTCTTTTGCTCAGCACACCCTCAGGCCTGCATGCACCCTGACATTAAAACAGTGCCAGGGTCTGAGACCAGACCTGTGCAAAGCAGTTTTATGCTCCCCATTTGAGTTTAGCCTCACAGTAGAATATGGACCATTGGTTTTCTTACTGCCCTTTCCTCGCCCCACAGATGTAAAAACCATAGAACACTAAAGCTAAAAGAGCCCTCAGAGATCACCCACTCTAACCCCTATTTCCATGAAAAGAAACTGAGGCCCAAGGTTACACAGGCCCATGCCCAAAGACGCAGCAGAGCAAATTGTCATCTCCTTGCCCATGAGCTGTCAGACACCATTCCCCTCAGTCCCCAGAGATGCCGGTGCATGCTCCCGGATGTACAAAACTGATTTGAAGATGCAAATTGGTTACATCCAATTTCATCCAACTGTCCTCAGAATTTAAGAACTCTGCTGACAAGCAGAAAGCAAACAGTAAATTGTTCCCCTGAGAAATATCTTAGAAACAGCCTTGCATGACCCTGTCCAAGGTGCTAAGCAGGCCTGGGCCCTTGGAAAGAAGTCTGTGGTTGGGGGGGGAGGGTACATATTCCCTTCCTAGGGAATGAGGTGGGAAGGAGCAGCTAGCATCCTTGTGACTCAAATGGATGAATATCCTCTTAGAGGACTTCCTATGTACTTTTTACATAGTTGCTTTCCAAAGTAAGTATGTGTTGCTGGGGAGGCACAGGGTGACTTGCCTTGTAAATCTGCTTGACCTGGGATGACCAACAGGTAAAAGAAACAAGTTCAAGATGGCACTGTTGCAGAAATGTTTGTATGTGCCAGGGAACTCAGGCACAGGGTATCCGTCAACCTACAGTCTAGCCCTCTGCCTTGCCTAATTGATTCCCCAAACACAGATATAAGAGTGTCTCAGATGAGAGCCACTGTTTAGAATCATTCTTTTAGAAATAGAAGGATTTTTTTTCAACCAAAATCTAAATCAGATGATGACTGCTGAATCTACTGAGCTTGAAGCAAGAGTAGGAGGCTTCCCAATGAACCCTTTGGCTCATTCGTCCCAGGAAAGCAGCTCTATAAGATGGTAACATTCCCATAAGTTTTACAAAGCATGTGATGGACTCACAGAGAGTACAGGCTTTGCCCTCCCTCACTGAGAACTGTCCTAATGTTGCCCAGTTCTGGTCTCTGGAGAACCACTCACTCACTCCCCATTGCAAAATTCTTTGCTTACTGACAAGATTTGATTCAAGTGAACCTCAATTTTTCTTTTTGTTTTCATTTTGAGACAGAGTTTCTCTAGGTAGCCTTGACTGTCCTAGAAATCACTCTGTAGCCCAGGCTAGCTTCAGACTCAGAGATCTACCTGCCTTTGCCTTCTGAGTGCTGGGATTAAAGACGTGTGCTGCTACTACCCAGCCTGTACCCTAATTTTTTATGCTCTGTTCTTCCCTGCTTTCTTCTCTCAGCATCTCGGAGACTAACATGAGCTACTTATCACCTCCAGTGTTCACTCTGCCTTGGTGTGTGGCTGGGATTAGCATCATGTCACTGTCCCCTTGGAACTCTCTCTCAACACCATCGGATGGCAGTGCCCTCCCCATATCTAGGGCATTCATCCTTTCCTGGTGTCATCAATAAATGCCCATCTCTCTGCCTGAGAGCTGTCTTTAAGTCTGAAACTCACAGGCAAGGCCAAAAATTCTGAGTCCGCATTACCAGGGAAACCCCATCAGCCAACAGGACTTAGGTAAAATAATTCCAAGGAATTTGGTTGCCATCTGGTAGCTAACTTCCTGGTAGACTTAAAACTCGGGTTTCTACGGTGGTCATTTTCACAGTAACACTCTTTACAGCCTCCTTCCTTTCCTTGTTTCATGTTTCCATGGTCTTTTATCTTCATTCAAATAAACTAGAGGCACTCATATTTTTGTCTCAATTATTCTTGAGAATTTGATCTAAGAAATTTGGTGCCAGAATAGGAGTAAGAAGCAGACATCCATTGTGAGGTTCTAAAGTGAGGATTGGATGTCAGTCCACAGATTATAAAAAAAAGGCAGCTGTCTGCACGGCACAGACAACACCAGCATCCTAGAGTATCACAGTTGTTAAAATGCTGTGGTTAAAGGTGGGAGGAGAAACACTAACATAGGTCTCCCACTGTGCTACTCAAAGTGGCTTCCATGGACCAGTACCAGTCTGTGGGCTATTTGATGCCAGTCTTTGACAAGATAAGGACAGAAACTGAAAGTAGACCTATGAGAACTTTGACATAACAATTTTACATACGTTAGATATAACTTTTTAAATTAGACTTATGTCAAGGTACATTTTTATTCTATTTTAAGTAATTTATTTTACTGATATATTCCTTATCAGACAACTTGAGGTTCATTCTCCTATACTTAAAACCCACTAGAGTAATATGAACTATGCTAATGATGGGGCTAGTTAGAAGAACTATCAGCCTGAAGGCCAGATGTAAGCCAAGATTCCATGTGGAAGAGAACCGACTCTCTGGCACCTGAAAAGCAGATTCTGCATCTGATTAGATGAACAACAGAGCCAGGGAGGAGGCTGGATTCACAGCCTGGCAAGTGTTCATGGTAGAGCAAGACATGCTAAGCCATAGGTAGGATCATGACACCCACAACAGGCCAGGTTGGTGCCCTTTAAGAATCACCTAAGTTCCTTTCATTGCTTGGGACCAGCAGAAGTACCACCCACCTGCCCATGCAGAGAAGACAACTCATTTGTCTAGATCCATAAAACCTTCCTAGAAACCAGTGACTTACATCACGATGCTTACCCTCCCCAATGGCTGCCTACATCTCTCTTTGTTATCTCTCAACCAGTTTCTAGGACAAAGTCTTCACAGGACTCAACTAGGTAAATACAGTACTTTTATTAGAGGGAATGGACTGTTTAACAAGAAAATAATTCAAACTGCTTCTAAGCAAGGAGGAAGTTGGATAACATGCCTTGGAAAGCATCTTGGGAATGCTGGGCTATGTTTGGAATAGAAAGTTGGATTGTGGATTGTGGGCAGTTTACTGACACAAGAGCACTTTCCCACAGCTCAGTATTTAATGCCTTGGCCAGGACAGGCAAAGCCAGATCTAAAACACTGTTGCAATGGTTCCTTGAAGATTCCAAGTAGTAATGGCTACAGTATACGGTGTGGAAATGCCAGGACTGCCTTAGTGCACTGAGAAAGGCACAGGAAGCTCAGAGAAGTGCCTTTATCGATTAAACCTCCCAAGTTGACCGAGAGCTTGATGGCTGTGCTCCGCTAGGATGCCCTAGAGGACCTGCCTGCCTGCCTTCCTTTCTTCACTAAAGCAAGCATTATGGGTCATTGTGACTAGCAATACAGGGGTGGCTATCTAAGGTAAAAAAAAGAANGGATAGGCTGCTGCCACTGCCACATCTCAATGGATCTATGATTCTGGAAGAACCAGGGCCAAGTCAAAAGCAAAGTAAATGCAATTTATGATGGCAATAAGACTGGAATGATAACCAGGACCTATAGAGACCTCCCGGGAGCCGATGCAGTGACTGCCTGTCAGGGCGTTCCCAGACGTGGAACAAGTACTTTGTCAACAAAGATCTTATTTAGTTTATATAACTAAAAATGGTCAGGAGGGAAAAATCAAGAAGCTGATATAATCTGCCACAACAAAAAAACTATAATTCCCTCATCTGGTTTCCAGATCTGAAATGGTTCTTAGACGCAAATACCATCAAGAACAGAATAGAACAGGCTGCTTGAGCAGGGAGCCTGCAAATGTCACAGAAAATATATACAGTAACAGTATTTCTGTTCAGTCCCCCAAAGATCCATTGATTTCAGAGGAATGATAATGCTGGGAAAAGAAGAAAGCCCCAACATTACAAAGACTTGGGCTGAATGCGAGGCCTGAGTATTTTGAAACTGTTATGAAAATATCACCCCATTTAGAATGTGGAGCACAGAAATGTCATGTGATGAATGGCAGATATCTGCTCCAGCGGACTGGCTGTCACACTCTGTCAGTGGCCGGGTCTCTGAGTCCATAATCTAGATGAGTACATCTAGCAATCCGTAGAATTCATCCCTGACATGTACAGTAGTGTCACCAGAATAGGATGGCCAAGTGGCAGCCTCCCTGCCAACATCTCACCACACACTCAAACACACCCACACACTCAGACACGCCTACAGATTCATTCACCTATATATTCAAAGCCAGGAAATTTAAAAACATATCTATAACACTCAAGCATAAATACATGCATCAAACATACTCATCCTTCCATGCTTACGGTGACTCACACCAACATGCTCAAACACATGCATGTTCACACTCACCCACACACAGTGGTTTGATTATTTTTGTCCCCTCAAAATTTCATATTGAAATTAAGACCTAATACATCAGTGTCAGTTATTGTGGGCTTTTGGAATGTATTTATTTCATAAACAGATTAAAGATCTATTAAAAGTGCTTCGGGTAGTAGTTTCTCTCACCCTGTCATGTGAGGACTCAGCTTTTGTCACCTCTTTCATTCTTCTGCCTCAAGTCATGTGGGGACACAAGAATATCCCCATTAGATGCTATTGCTTGATCTTGAATTTGCCAGATGAGAATTATGTAAGAATAGAGCTTTGTTCTTTATAAACTACCCAGTCTATGCTACTCTGATAGCATAAAACAGGTCTTGAGAGCACACAGAGCGGGGAGAAAGAGAGAAAGAGAGAGAGAGAGAGAGAGGGAGGGAGGGAGGGAGGGAGGGAGAGCACAAAAGAGAACTATAGACCAATTTCTCTTCCTGAACATAGTTGAAAAAAAATCTTCAACAAAACTTTTACAAACAATTCAAGAACACATTAAGGTCATAGCCCATGACCAAGTTGGTTTCATTGTGAAAATGCAAGTTTGGTTCAATATATTCAAATCAATAGGTGTAACTCAGCACATAAATACATACATGCATATACACAAGTGTATATATATACCACATAGATACTGTACATACATTCTATTTTCTTTTCTATTGTTTTTATTGCACTATATATTTTTCTCCACTCCCCTCCCTTTCTCTCCCCTCCCCTTCTACCCTCTCCCATAACCCCCACACTCCCTATTTACCCAGAATATCTTTTTATCTTTCCTATTTAGATACATGTATGTCTACAATCCACAACCCCAGAGAACCTAGATAATCAAGAGGACCCTAAGAGAGATATACTGTACATATATTCTTACACACATGCACACATCAAAAGGAAAAACATATAAATGAGTAATAAATACTTGAAGGCATTCAATATCCTTAGCCATCAGAGAGAAGCAAATTGAAACTGCTTTAAAACGCCATCTCACACACGTCAGAATGTCCACTGTTAAGAAAACAAATACTGGGGAGTAGGTGGTGAAAAGGGGGAGCCATACACTATTGGTGGGAAGGTAAGCTGGTGCTATCGCTATGGAAGTCGGTATGTGTCCTATTTAAAAGACAATAAAAGTAGAACTACCACATGAAGCAGTCACGCTACTCTTGGGTATGAACTCAATCAACATAGCATAGAGACACATGCATATTCATGTTTATTTCTTCTCAATAGCTAAAAAAAAAAGGGCCAACCTGGATGTCTATCCACAGATGTACACAGAAAGAAAATGTGGGGGCTGGAAAGATGATTCAACAGTTAAGAGTTATTGCTCTTGCAGAGGACCTGAGCTGAAGTCACTCTCCACCACTCCTAACTCCAGCTCCAGGGTATCTAATGTCTTCTTCTGATCTCTGTGGACACTAGACATGCACATAGTGCACAGATACATGTGCTCATACACATACATTTTTTAAATATCTAAATGAAATGAAACTATGACAGTTGTAGAAAAATAGGTAGAGCAGGAGGTGATTATGTTAAGCAAAACAAGGCTCAGAAAGACAAACGCTTTCTCATATGTGGGAACTAGATTTAAAAGTGCGTGTGTATGTGTGTGTGCACGCACGCGAGTTTAAAAAAATCAGATGGCTCAAAACTGATGACAGTGGACTGGTAACCAATTAGTGCTTCAATTACAACTGTACTGCCAGATATATTTGGGAGAACACAGCTCCACGCCCTCTATCTCTTAGAACAGAGTTTTCAATCTAGTGAATGCATTCTTTCAGAAGAATCATAATGCAGTCAGTTGTAATGCATAGCTCTACATGTGAATGGCTGCCCCTGATCTGTTTAACTCTTCTGCTCTGTCACTATGTAGCTCTATTATCTGACTTCACACGCATGCCAGACTGGTCTGTTATACTGATAGCATCATCATCATAATACTGGTGAACAGGAAGTGGCAACACTGAGAAACCCCGGTAAGATCTGTGTACCTGGGATGGGAGATAAGCCCTACAAAGACTCAGAGCCTGCTGCATCACACGGTCTGTAATGGTCTACAAAGGGACATACTGAGATCATTTTTTTCTCTGAGATAAAGGAAAAATCATTAGACCTTGCTGTAGTCTGGATCTGGTTTAAGCATATCTCTAAGGCTTCATGTATTCAAAGCTTGGACCCCAGCCTAGCAACGTTAATGAATGGTGAAATCTTTAAGACATTTAAGCGTAGTGAGAGGTTCTTATGTCACTGATACCCATTCCCTGGAGTGGTCCTTTCCACTTTCCTGATTGCAGGACATCACTCCCTCTTACACTTGCTCCCACTCTTGTGGTGGGTGCAACTGTGAGCTGAATAAATCTCTTTCCTTTAAGTGTCCACCCTCAGACCTTTCGTTGCCTGGACAGAAAAAATGACTCATAAAAATTTGAATATCTCTCTTTTCAGATAAAGACCTCATATTTAGTATCACGAGACCAGGAATATTCTATGATGTTCAGCAATATCTGGAGTAGATGGTGGTGTTGTTAGGAGTCTCTGCTGAGCTTCAAGGAGGAAATCGCAAAACAAAGCCCTAGGTTTCTGGAGCAAGACTATATTGCCCATGGATTGGAAAAGACTGTTAAAGAAGCAGCTCTAAGCTTGCCATTGAGTCTTAGCAAAGACAAAGCACAGGGCATCATGGAATGATAATAGAGTTGTCCATCACCATCTGAGTAGTTGAAACCCACCAAGCCATAAGTTGAATGAACATGGGAGCATTCTACCATCTACTAGCTATGGCACCTTTGGGATCAGGCACAAACAACTCCAGAGAATACAAAGAAACCAAGTGCGTGTGTCTGCTCATATCTATAATGAGTTCCCTTTCATCAGCTGAGGGAGAAGGAAATACCTGTTCCTGGGTCAGAAAAGTTGACTCTATGCGCGAAAATGGACAATTGTCTCTCTACACACTGAGACAGGGGCAGCCCCAAGAATCAGCAGAGAAGGGAAAAATCGCCCTGTGGAGAGAGCCTAGATCTCTTCAGGGGCCCACCAATATGATCTGGTCTGAGGAGTAGCTTGAAGTCACCTTCATATATTCATAGGCAATATTAAATTCTTAGCTGACTATAACCAAAAGCTTGAAAGGAGCAATATTGAAATATGAGACAATATATGGCCCATTCTCAATGGTCACAAAAAAACCTCATCCCATAGAAGTATTGGATAACCTTTCCAAAGAGGTATGAGGAGGAGGACATTTCAGGGTCAGGTCAAAACCTGGTGCAAGGGAATCTCCCAGGAATCTACAAGGATGACCTCAGCTAAAGACTCCTAGCAATAGTGGACACAGCCTGAACTGGCCATCTCCTGTGACCAGGTTAGTGCCTAGCCAAACTGTCATCAGAGAGGCTTCATCCAGCAACTGGTGGAAACGGATGCAGACCCACAACCAAACATTAGGCAGAGTTCAGGGAATCCTGTAGAAGAAGGGGAGAAAGGGTTGTAAGAGCTAGGGGGATCAAAGACACCACAAGAAAACTCACAGACTCAACTAAGCTGGGCTCACAGAACTCAGAGACGGAGCCTGCAAGGGACTGACCTAGGCCCTCTACATGTACACCACAATTGGGGAGCTTGATCTTGAAGGACTTGTAACAGTGGAAGCTGGGCTGCCTCTGACTCTTTTACTGGTTTTTGGGACCCTATTCTTCATAATAGGTCACCTTGCCCAGTCTTAATACAAGAGGAGGTTCTTAGCCTTACTGCAACTTGATATGCCATGTTTTATTGATATCCATGGGAGGCCTGCCCTTTTCTGAATAGAAATGGAGGAGGAAAGGATGGGAGGGGCACAGAGGGCACAGAGGGAGATGCAGGGAGGGACTGAGAGGAGAGGAGGGAGAGGAAACTATGGTCAGGATGTAAAACAAACAAAGAAGTTTATTTTTTTATAAACTGTTGGACAAACAAACAAACAGGATTAGAAGTCACCAGTTTCTGCCTTTCACCAATCAGTGAAAGTTGGCAGGCAGAGATTGCCAATGGGTTTTTTTCTTGGTAAAGCAGATCTAGCTACTCACAGGGATGTAAATGGTTCCTTTGGACCAGTGCTTAGCTCTTAGCATGCTGTAAAATAAGCACCCACTTCAAGCCTAGTTAATGGTATTATAATCCTACATTCTATAAGATATGTAGATGTCTACTGTATTGACATGCAGTCTAGGAGTAACATTGACTTTTTGGACCATAGTATCTTGACAGAACTACTATCCAAAGGTTGTAGAACATGTGTTTTGTTGTTTGATCCTGAATGTGTCACTGTAGCCTAAAATACCCATCTTATAAAAAGAAATGTAACAGAGGGTTCAGGACCACAGTACCCAGCATCCTGTCATGTGCCCACTTTTAAAAACTTGCTGTTCTGGTATTTTACTACCACTTCTTGGAGTTTCATCTGAGTACCAGCTTGGTCATGATGCTCACAATATTGGGTGCTGATCAAGATAGAAAACACATGTGAACTAATGGCTCCTTTCTGATATTGCAGCCTCAAGAACTAAAATGCACAGGTCTGAAAATCAAGGGCTGGACGAAGAGGTAGCCATTCTGCCTGCCACTCCCAAAATCACCTGAAGGCTGGGGGGTCTCCTGGCTCTGGACTTCGGTATCTGATGAGTCTGAGTTCAAAGCACAGGAATACCTCAAACAGGGCCCAGAGGAAAAGCTCCTCCATCAGTGTGAAAGTGGTCCTATGTACTTTGGGCCTCCTCCTGCTGATGTGCCAGCAGACACAGAAAGGAGGGAAGGAAAGTACCACGGCCACAAGCAGGATTTCTACTACATCAAGGGGACAGAAGAGCATGTCTGACACTTGAGCAGTTCCCTGGGGTCATTGTGTTGTGCTTCTGGGCTCCGTGATGACCCAGAATGGGCAAGCATTTTAACCAGTGGCCCACAAAGCGATAGTAGTACCTCATCCCTGGAGGATAATGCTTAGTTTATCCCGCCAGACAAGCAAAGTAGAGCAGAAACATTGGCTGACCGTGAGGACAATTTGGAATTGTCGGTGGCAGAGTAATAAGAAGCACAGCAATTGCAACCTCAGATTCAACTGCAGCAGCAAACACTTTGATTTGCCTCACTGCCCCCCTCCCATTGTCTTTCTTTCATGCAAAATGAAAAATAAGTTACCATGTTCAGGAAATAGTGAGGCTATAGCTTCACTGTTGATTCACCAACCACATCCCCTGGCCTTTCCTGTTCCAGTCCTTGTACCCGCAGAACCTGTAAAGCTTCACCTTGAGCTCCCCAGAGGTGTTGGGGAAGGGGTGCACCTACCAGCAGCCAGCAGTCAAGAGTGCTCCGTGATGGGAGGGCACATCTCTTTCTTCGGCTGGGGTGATTTGCCAGTGTGTTCAAAACTCACTCACAGTGTCTCCCAGCAGCGCTAGGAGTTGCTTACCAAAGATGCCACCTGCTTAATGGCATAGCCTTTGTTGTTTGCCTTCCTGTCCTGCCCCGGTGCTGCCTGGGGTCATTTTACAAACAAACGATCTGTGATCTGTTCTCAATGAGGGTCTAAGCTCAGGACTAAGTTTGGAGACAGCGGACTAAAGTCATTTCCCCAGCTTCCTTATGCCCTGACCTTCCTGTGCGCTACCTAGTTAGTACAAGTTCTATGTTCCTACCAAGACCACCTATCTATCTGCCCCTGGGGGAGGCAATTTCTAGACTCTCTCTCCTTTCAGGTTACAATACAAATCCAATTGCCAAGGTATACGGCCATGTCTCACCACTCCTCAGCAGCCCCCAGGGAGGCATCCTTCATCACTGACATGTAGGTCACTCTTGCTCAGAAAGGCTGAGGAAATCTAGAGGAGCTCACGCCCTACTCACAGCCCACAGAGTAGTCAGGACCCAGCTTTGTGACTTTACTGTTGCCATTCAAGACTCACAAACAGGCCAAAGAAGGAGACTCTTCCTCAGCAAAAGAATGCATGGACATCATAAATCCAAGAACAGTCCTTCGGCGCTGCTCCTTTCCTGCACCTTTGGATCCCTCTAGGACCCAGGTGCTTGTTGGTCTTTCCCCACAAACCAGCAGAACCCGCCAAGCCTAATGTTATTTCCTACACAAAAGCTTCGGAACAGCTGATCTCTTCCAAAAGCACTAGCCTTTCCTTAGGGGAGCAAATTCTACACCCATCACTATATTCAGCATCACCTTTGAAATCCTATCCAAAGTACTTAAGCAAGAAAAACAATAAATGCACAACTAATTCACTAATCATCTCCAATATCCAACTAAGGAAGAAACAAGCCAAATCACTTTGAAGATTATATGATTTTATATACAGAAAACTCCAAAAAGTCCATGCTGAGAAAACCTGTTAAGAATAATAAACAGTCAGGCAGTGGTGGCGCACACCTTTAATCCAAGCACTCAGAAGGCAGAGGCAGGCGGATCTCTGTGAGTTTGAGGCCAGCCTGGTCTACAAGAGCTAGTTCCAGGACATCTAGGAATAGGACTGTAACACAGAGAAACCCTGTCTCAAAAAAAGAAAAAGAGGAGGAGGAGGAGGAGGAGGAGGAGG
>LOEQ01001882.1:29362-45205 GCA_001685075.1 Bramus lutescens
GCCACTTCTCCAAGTGTCTAGACCTCCTGACTCCCCATGAGACTTGTTTTTTAGTTATTTATTCGTGTGGTGGGGGTGTGTTGCTGCAGCGTACATTTGGAGATGAGAGAATAATTTGCAAAAATCGGTTCTCTCCTTCCACTGTGTGGTTTCTGGGGATCAAACTCAAGTTTTCAGGCTTAACAGCAATTTAGCTAAGCCAGCTCACCAACCCTGGCAGCCCAGTTTAAACTTGACTTTAGATAGTTCATCTTTCTTATACCAAGGAATTGCTGGGAATTTGGTTTTTGNGCCACTTCTCCAAGTGTCTAGACCTCCTGACTCCCCATGAGACTTGTTTTTTAGTTATTTATTCGTGTGGTGGGGGTGTGTTGCTGCAGCGTACATTTGGAGATGAGAGAATAATTTGCAAAAATCGGTTCTCTCCTTCCACTGTGTGGTTTCTGGGGATCAAACTCAAGTTTTCAGGCTTAACAGCAATTTAGCTAAGCCAGCTCACCAACCCTGGCAGCCCAGTTTAAACTTGACTTTAGATAGTTCATCTTTCTTATACCAAGGAATTGCTGGGAATTTGGTTTTTGGTTTTTTTTTGTTTTTTGTTTTTTGTTTTTTGCTCCCAGTGTTTGCTCCCACAGCTCTAAACACTGACAATGGCAGCAGGAGATTTAAGGCCCCTGCTTGTGTTTTAAAAGCCATGGTTGAGCTAAACAGAGACCTCTGAGCACCCAGTGCCTGTGCTGAATGGGAAACAGAAGACTGCCAGGACAAAAGATTCTCAAGATCAGAGGTCAGGAGAAGCACCAAGCCTAAGCTCAGAGACCCCGGCTGACCCCAGTTGCTGCGGAGGTCAACCCACCTGGATTGCCTGGCGCAACCCTGGGGTAAAAGAGCTGTTCTTGTCCTGCTGCTGACACTCTTGCTCCAGTGAAACTCAGTCTATCCTTCCTGATCAGCTCTGAGCTGTGAGTCCCCAGGGAACGGGTGGTTGAGGGAGAAGTCATAGCTAGAGGAGGGATGTCATTTCCCGTGGAAGTCCAGAGCAAATCAGGGAAGCAGGCTTCCTGCAACACCTTCTACCATGTCTGTCGTCACAAACCTCTCTTCACTTCTAGGCTCAGGATAAGAGGGCAGGAGACACAAAGTAGACAAGGCCTGTCACACTGTGCCTATGGCACAACTCAAGCACAAGATTGTATCTCAAAACAGAACTGGATGAGACCCAAGCCCTGGGTGGTCCTCTAAATCCATCCACTCTGTGCATTTGCTCAGTGTCAGGCTCTGAGGTTACCATGGAAGCCAGTGGTCCAAGTCTTACCCTCACAGAGTCCACTCTCTAGAAATCAACTATAACAAATCTATGTGACCAGTCTCTTAGTGAAGAAGACAGGGTGCTGTGGGACTCATGAGGAGGATTTAGACGTCCAGATCCTTGAGACATTGGTGTTCATAAACCAAGTAGGTGGCTAAGCACTCTGCAACATGGTGTGAGGCTACACTTGAGCATGAAGATGACACACCTAAGGTAACTTCCGGGTCCTCACTTACCAGCCACATGGCTTTAGGTAAGTAGCTTATTTCTCTGGCCCCTAGTTTCTTCCTTCGAAAGGAAGATAGAGAAATTGAAAGTACCTACTTGTGACAATTAATTTTTGTTGTCAATTGGATTGGATCCAGGATCAATGAAGACATAAGTTGTTGGGCACACCTATAAGGGACTTTCTGGAACATGCTATCTGAAAATGGGAAGACAAACCCTGATTGTGAACACCCAGACAAACGGAGATTCAAGGCAAAAGAGTTTATTTTTGCTTCATTGTTTTTGTGTCTCTCCAGCAAGTTCATCTACCCTGCTGCTGCTGCTGCTACTGCTACATTTCTTCGCTGATATTGGAACCAGGCTTCTGCAGGGTTCCAATGTAGACCGAAGACAAGTGGCTCTCCAGGAGTCCCCAGGTCATCAGCACCAATGTGGGACCTCTGAGAGACCCAGCCTCGCCGACTGAGAAGCTCTCCAGTGTGAAGACCACCACTACTGGACTCTCTGCACCTTTATCATGTAAGCTGATTGTTTTAGTCAGGGTTTCTACTGATGTGATACGCACCTTGGCCAAAAGCCACTCAAGGAGGAAAGGGTTTGTTTCTTCTTACAATGCACAGGTCACACTCCATCACTGAAGGAAGTCGGGGTAGGAACTCGAAGCAGGAACCCAAGTGGAAGACACGGAAAAATGCTACTGACTAGCTGGCTTGCTCAGCCTCTTTCTTAGACCAGTGGCACAACCTACAGTGGCCCAGGCCGTCTCACATCAGTCACCAGTTAAGAAAATGTCCCACAGGTTTGCTTGCCTAGAGGCCAATCGTACAAAGACATTTTCTCAATTGTGGGCCTCTCTTCTCAGCTAACTCTATCTGTGTCAAGTTGACAAAAATAAAACAAAACAAAAAATACTTAGACTGGAAACCAATGTAATGAACCTCTTTTCTTTTCAATATATAGCCCTTCTATCAGTTCTGTTCCTCTCCAGAACCCTAAACAATACATTGTCTCATGCATGAGTCAATAAATGTGTCTACCTTCTTTCTGTATTGGTTTTTGCCATAGCTGGCAATCTTTTTTGACAGTAGTCACTGGTATTGTTGCTATTGCTGCTGATAATAACAACAGTATTAATGGGGCTGTCCTTAGCATCTGAAAACTCTCTCAGCAACTACTCTAGGTTAGGACAACCTGGCAGGGTCAGTAGGAGAAAGGGTAAGGAGCTGAGAAAGTCACTCATCTAAATCACTGGGAATGTTCGCTATGTCCCCAGGGCCACTTGGCATAAGATATTGTCTGGGGGTCCACTTCTGAGACATAGGGAACAGGATCAGAATAAGGTTTTTGGTGTAAGGCTTACAATACAGAATATTTCCAAGTGCGTCCAACTTATGGTCAGGACTAAGTCTGGAGATTAGGAGACTAACCTATGAGAGATCCAATATCCACAACTATGGGAGGAGGAAGAGCACAGAGAGAGAACCCCGATGAGGGCAGTGGGCACACAGCTTGGCATAGCGTAAGATGGGAGGTAGACACCAACTTCAAGCCACACAGCCTTGGCAAGGACCTGTGTTCTAAGGCTTTAACCTATTCCGAGTTTGGAAGCAATTCTAAAGTCTGACTCACTTCTTCCCTTAGGACAATCCGCATGCCCATATTGCATGAAGTTCAGGTCCTGAAGGGCTCCACAACGTCCATATACTGAAATTCCTCCAGGGGCCGTCCTTTGGTGGCCAAGGAAGGACCACCTAGGGTGTCCATTGTGAGAATATGAGTCACTTGCATGATCCCCACACTTTCTATTAGCTGGTACTTTTTCCACAGGGATACCAACACAGCAAGCACCGTGACCCCTTTAAGTCTGGAGACATTCCAAAGGTCTATCTTCTTTTCATCCCCCATCCTGTCAAGACATATGGCATCTGTTCTGTGCCTGTGGCACAGGCTGTGAGAGAAATAAGACAAGGGGAATCCTCAGGAGGCTCTTGAATCTTGGGAGGAGAGGACACAAACACGGCTCATTCAGAATGTGTCAGAGACCTTCATGTAGACAGATGATCATATAAGAGAGGACAACAGTTCCAATGGGGACCCCAGCGGTAGCAACCACAATGAAAGTTCTTCCCACCTTCACCTCGGTCCCTCCGCCTCCTGATGCACTGTGGAGCTTACAACGAGGTCCTGATCACAGCAACATCAGTTTCCATGGACCTGTGAGAATAGACATATCTTCCTTTCAGGACATTCACGCTTATGTCTGCATACATCATGCCCTATCTGATTAAAAATGTTTGTTACCCTTACAACTAGCAGGGATTCCCTGGGAGACAGGAAATCCAGTTAGGCTCTGTCCAAGAACCATTGAATGAAGAGATGATGGTTTTTCCTTACAGGCCTGGCCCCCCATGCACCACAATTGGGGAAGAAAGGACTGTCTCTCTCCCCAGAGTTGCACCATGGCCAAAGGAGACTTAAAGCATTATCCCATGAGGTCAGCATATGAAAGAGAGATTGCTGCGGGCCAAAGGCTGGAACACTAGGCCACTCATGTTTCTCCACAGACAAAGAGGCAGTGCTGTCCTTCCTACCCCAGCCCCAAGGCAAGAAGAATTGGCTTTTTGTCCTGCCTAGCTAGAGGTCACAGAGGCACCTCTGCTAAGGCCTTCTATGCACTACTTGGTCAGAGGGCTTCCTACTGCCTAGGAACCAGGGAACTCAACAGAGAGCATTGTTCTGGGTAGAGGCAGACCCTGGGGGCACCCAAGGTCTCAACCATTTGAACTGCTCCTCTCTGAGGCTGGAGACTATGGCCTCATACATGAAGCATCTTCATACTTTCTCTGGTGGTTTCTGAGCAGCAGGCTTTCTTTCCTCAACAGCCAGGGGAATGTCTACAAAATGACCATCTAGGGTATCAGTAGTGACATATATCTGTGGTGTCAGGTCACTTGCCATGTTGTCCCTTCATACTCTTGATACCCTGGAAGGTCAATCAAGGACTACATGGCTAGCCACTCTGAGCTCCAGGCCAGCACTTGGCCCACATCCTCCAAGTAACCTTGCTTCTGAGGCAGTATTCAAAATACACCTTCCTGTTTCATCCCCTATCCTCACCTTTCTTTCTGTTCTAGACCCTCCTCTGCCTTCAGTCCCTACCACCAAGTTTCATTTACTAGAATGAGCTTGATATTGGCTCTCCTGTTTGTCTCTGACAAGATGGTTGTATACCTTACACTGGTTCCTTTTACATCCCTGTGAACCAAAGATCTGGCAGAAACGACTCATGGGAGGGATGAGTTCTTCAGGTTGACAGTTTCAGATGATTCAGTCCATCACAGCAGGGAAGACATGATTGCAAGAGGGACTCTGTCCATGGCAGAAAGAGTGTGCATGTCCATGGCAGCTGAGCCAAGAGGTCAGAAATACAAACTAGAAATACAAAGGAGAGGTAGTCTTCAATGCTTGCCCCAGTGACCTGTTTCTGTCAACAAGGTCCCATATCCCAAAGTTCCACAACTTCAGCAAACCGTGCCACCAACTGGGCCTGAAAGAAGGCAAGGCCTGAGAAAAGAGAAGGGAGATACAGTTTACACTTAAATGATGTGTCCTAATTACATAGACCATTCTTGTTCTTCATCCTTTGTCCCAATTTTAATATTAATAGCATCTCCCTATACCGTCTGAACAACCCTTTTGGAAGATAAATGACATAGCCAGCCTCCCTTGTGAGTTCCCTCTGTTCCTTTCCCCTCTCGCTGAGACCTCAGCTCTGAGTATGCCCTTTCCAGGGCCATGTGTTACACTTTCACTATGCCCAGCCATACCAAGGAGTGAAGACCAGAGAGCAGGCACCGCCTCCTTAAGTTAAGGAGGGAACTCAGGTTATGGTGACTATGATCTGCCCACATCGCTGAATTTGTTAACAAGACTCCAACTGTTCAAGAGCTCTTCTGCCTTGACTCTGTTTCCACAAATCCATACCACCTTTATGACCACGGCCACCCTATAAACTGTAGTCTCAGGCAGTCTTTTGGGAAGGATCTGTAGTATACGCAATTGCTTTAGAGTTATTCTATGGATAATGGACTACCTTGCTCCCGAATGTTAATAAAGAGTCCAGAAATCATCCCCTCTCCTTTTCTTGTCCTAGATACAAATGATCTGCTTATACAATACTTGAAGAATCAATCCAGACATGACTGAGTCATGCAGCTTTGGAGGACTCTGCAGAAGTCACACCCACCATGATAAGGGAGGAAGGCTCTCTGCAAATCTTAGCATTTGACTCTTCTGCCATGCCCAATCCAGGCTTCCTGGGCCAAGGTCATGTATGGAAAGGACCCTTACCAGCAAATAATATAAAAACCCA
Organism: Bramus lutescens; assembly: GCA_001685075.1. Taxonomy (NCBI): domain Eukaryota; kingdom Metazoa; phylum Chordata; class Mammalia; order Rodentia; family Cricetidae; genus Bramus; species Bramus lutescens. The sequence goes on from LOEQ01001882.1 coordinate 35,272, forward strand.
CATCAGGGATGGGCTTCCAAAAAGATGAGGTGCTTGGCAAAGATCAAGTAGACCTAGAAGAAAGGCCCCGGCCTCTAATCCAAACTCATGCAAAGGCCCCAAACATAGGCTATATTTGAATTGCTGGCACCAACTTTGGGAAGCAGGGCCATTGAGATCTGCCCTTGGAATGAGAAAGAATTGATATAGTGAAACAATGTGTAGTCTCCCAGCTTTCCTGGCTAAATTTCTACTTATGATATGATACTTTGGGCCACGCTCTTCCCAAGAATGCTAAAGCCTGTCAGCGCTGCCCAGTGTACAAGCAACTCAAGCTGTAGTTTTAAGTTCAAATTTTTTAGTAGCTACACTATAGGAGGAAAAACAAATGAATTTGTCTAAGATATATCATTGAATGTAATATAAACATCACATTATCCTTTCAACATATACTGAATACAAATATTTGAATTTTTATTCTTTGCTGACTTGGCTTTGAAATCTGATATCTATTTTATATCTTCAGCATATAAAAAGTGACATTAGTCACCTTTCAATTGCTCAGTAATCATGACATGGTAAAGTGGTCACCATAACAGATGTGATACAAGGCTGTATATTCTAAAGGTCTCTTCTAGTTTAGCTGACCTGTGAGCTCATGATCATGTCTCTATAGTTCATTTAGGACCAGATTTTCCATCTCCAAGTACTGCCCATCAGCTCACCAGAAGGCTCAATGCTACTCCCTGTCCTGCCAACATCCTCACATTGTCCTTGAACCAATAATCTCAGAATATCAGATTTAAACTTCCTCAACTTCCTCCTAAGCTACAGGGCCCTACCTCATTGCCTCTTCCCATCCAGAATGTGAGCCTGACTTCCAGGGACAGAGAAGAAAGAGACCATCTTCGTGTTGGCCAATTTTGCAAGCGTTTGTTTGCCTCACACACAGCGTGAGACTAGCATGATGGACTCCAAGTCCATCTGAAGGCTCCAAGGAGAGCTGGACGATAGTCACACTTGCTCTTCAGAGCCTAACCACAATGAGCGCGAGATAAACAACTGAAGGACAAAGTAAAACAGTCCACATTAAAGTGTTAAGTTGCATACTGCACCATCAGAAGCCGTATCAGTCGGGGGTCTCAGCAGGAAACAGATGGTGTACTCAAGCTGGATAACTGAGGAGAGTTTAATGAGAGTCCTATTTTAGAATAAGTGGGAAGGGCTTGGGGAAAGCACAAGGGATAATATCCAGGTTTGAAGAGACCAATTAGAAGAGACACTGCTGAAGTCAGAGAGAACGTCTATGTAGAGAGGTTCACTGAGCAAAACTGTGGCAACCTGAGGACACCCCAAGGTGAGGGAGACTAAAAGGAGATCTCCCACCTCTTTCTCTCTCTCTCTCTCCTCCTACCACAACCTCCCTCCCCAGCTGCTTCATTCCATTGACTACGCCCAAACTGAATCCAAAAGTCATAGGATCCCAGAGACCCTCCCAGAGCACAAAGCAGGATGGAAGGAGACATGAGGAGACCAAAAGAAGATCCCAGCCCAGCCCGAGGAGTCATATGAGAACATCATGGGTGACAATCCCTCTTGGGGGGGGGTGAAGGTCTAGATCTGAGTCTTAGAAAATGAGGGGGCTTTAAAGAGATAAAGACAGAAAGAAAGGGTCAAGTGAACTTCAGTGATGTGAAAGAGTTGGGAGTATGTGTGATTGCAGAGGTGCCACGGCCTGCAGAGGTTGAGCGGCCTGTGGAGGTGGGGTGGCCTTCAGAGGTGGGGTGGCCTTCAGAAGTAGAGTAGCCTGTGGAGGTGGGGCAGCCCACAGAGGTAGAATACCCTGCAGAAGTAGGGTGGCCTTCAGAGGTGGAGTGGCCTTCAGAGGTAGCCTTTGGAGATGGGGTGGCCTTCAGAAATGGGGCAGCCTTCAGAGGAGGGGTAGTCTTCAGAAATGGGGTGGCCTTTGGAGATGTGATGGCCTGTGGAGGTAGGGTGGCCTTCAGAGATGAGATGGCCTGCAGAGATAGGGTGGTCATGAAGAATCTCTACAGAAACCTAAGGCATCCTTCTCTCTCCTACTCCAAGTTATTGACATATTAGGGGTCCCTCCTGGAAAAGTTGAACTTAACAACCTGAAAGATTGAAAAAGAACTCGGCCCCTAAGAGAAGACGAGCCCTTAAAGGAGAACAGAGAAGGCTTTGTCTGTGATCCTTGAAGTCTGGGCAGTACCAAAGCAGAGCAGGTGTTCTGCGGACTGGGGCAGACTCTCATAATCTATCACAGAAGAATGAGCACCTCCGGTTCCTAGATGGAGTCGGGAGCACAAAGGTCCAGCAGGGTTAGAGCAGCAACTAGAAGTGCAATGACAAAGAGGTGGCATCAGATATAAGATGATCTCATTGGACATATGAAAGGACAGAGAAAGAAATGGCAACACGGTGCAGTCAAATGGGGGCACTATATATGGTTATATGTGCTTTATGAATCCATGATCCTCTTATACCCACAACATAGAAAAAGAAATTGAGGTTCAAAGTGTTAAGTGATTTTTTTTTCTAGGTCAAAGAATCATCAAGTAAAATAGAACAAGGAACCAAATTCTAAATCTTTCTGCATTTCCCACATTTTGATGAGAGGAAACTGAATGCCAGAAACAAAAAGGGCCTGGTGATATGTGCTTGCCGAGAAAAGAGAGTCCTGAGTAATTAAGACATTATTGTCACCGGCATCCAGAGGCTAACTTGGAACTGCAGACACCAGGTGACAGTTCAAAGAACTGTGACCTAGAAAGACCAATGAGCAAGTCTCGTGGCAGAAACTGGGCTTGAACGGATGTCAGGTTTCCACAGAGGCCGTGTGGCCTCTCTTAGAAATTTCGACCCTTTTCTATTCTGCCAGTCCTCCTCTTTGCCAGGTCATACAGGGAGCAGCCACTATCCCAAAGTCTAAAACTACAATCCAAATCTCACCCCATGCATAAAAATAATTTCAACTAGACATCCAGAGCTATATTTAGTCTGTGTGTCCTGCCAGGCCTTCTCTGCTGGATAACAATAAAATGAGAAGTAACCTCCAGGCCAATAACCCAGACATCAAGCATGAAGACATAGTGACGGATGACATCCATGCTCTACCCAAGTTCATTACAGTTTTATCTTCCCTCTAGAATGGAATGTTTGTTAGGATGGCCTTTCCCATCTGTAATATTTTCAGTGTGACAATCCAGGTCATTATTCCTTATTTAGGCCATGTCTGCCACATAAAACCAGCAGCTGGTAGAAGGGTCAGTGGTGTTCTTAGTGGCCTCGTGACTGATGCAGCCAATATGTTTTGTTGGAGTCAATGTGATTTGGTGCTTAAGGATGGGAGACAGGAGGTGGATGGTGACAAAAATGAAAAACAATGATGGGCTAAACAGCGGTTCCTATAAAGCCCTAATAAATTACAGTTAGGGATCAGCCTGCGGTGGGTCTGCCTGTGCCTGACATCATACGTGAAATGGACATCTGAAAAAAAAAAAAAGAAAAGAAATGGACATCTGAATCACAAGTTGGAGTGAATGGCTCAGACCAAAAAAAAAAAAATGTTTGCCATACAAGCATGAGAAGCTAAGTTTGATCCCCAAAAGAACTAAGCATGGTGGTGACACATACTTGTATACTTGTAATCCTAGGACTGGGGAGGTAGAAACAGGCATGTCTGTGGAGGAAAGAAGGAGACCCCTAGGGATCTTTGGACAGCCATCCTAGCTGAATGGGCAAGCACCAGGCTAATGAGAGACCCTGTGTCATTAAACAAGGTAGATACTGCCTGGGGAATGATACCCTAGGTTGGTCTCTATATATACACGTACACGATATCTGCACATATACACACATAAAAACTGCCTGAACCCCACACTGGAAATTCTGATTCAGTGGGCTGAATTAGGGCCAGAAATCAAAAGGAATTTTTAAAGCACAACAAAGGCTGGCAGAGTTGGAAAGAACTAGTCTCACCAGTTCCACTGCCTCAGAACCCTCTCCCGTTCCCCACAACCTGTTTCTGCACCCCTAACACAGCATAGCATGAAACATTGTCCGGGAGTCCTGCTTTCTGACTGGTGGGGTGGCCATCTAAAACAGAAGTCCAGCATCCTAGGGCGTGCTGGGGAAACTGAGAGGGTTGTCACTCAAATTTCCATGTGGGTCAACTTACCCTGGCCCTGACAATACCGCCACATCCACCAGAACTCAAAGTCTGCCTCCTTTGGGCTCTTGTGCTCACTTGGAGCCTCATAGACTGTCCTGAGAGCCACAGCTGACTTCAGCACAGGTCCTAGAACACAACAGTGGTCCACCCTACTGACCTCCCTGACCTAAGGACCCCACACACTTGAGGAGGGACAGCGATGGGGCTGAGTGTTTCCTGCTTGGTGTACCCTAGGTTGATTTGCCCTATATCTGAAATGGCCTCATCGGTGCTAATGTCCTCCTTCCTGTGATACTGGAGCTCTAAATCCAGGAGCCATTTGCTAGGAAGTGTTCGTATTTATTTGTGAAATTATATGGACCTTTATAGTGCACTTACAAAGATGAATAAATCCCTGCTTGCATGGCCCAATTTGTTGTTCTAACCTGACACTTCTATATCATGATCATCCTTTTTTCAACCAGTTATGGCCAAGGCTGTTAGGGATTTATTAGAAGCATTTTATAATGTGGTTTACAAGATGTTGTTGAGGCCGTGGCTTTGTTTATGGGGCAAAGTGGGGATGGGGAGGCCAAAGGATGAAGAAGAATGAGAGGGAGAAAGATGGAAGCTGGTGGCTGAGCACCCAGAAGCTTCTGGATGCAACACACAGGCGATGGGCTAACTAGGAAGTCTCTTTGTACCTGCCACCCAACGCCCACCCCTGCTCGCCCACCACTTCAAGAACTTTGATCTCTCACTTCTACAATATTATTGATCTTCAGAGGTGGGAAAGGAGGAATAGAAAGGCACAGACATCAAGGAGATTTCGAGATAAGACTGGGGAGGATGGGACCTCCTTTAGAGCCAGTGAAGCATCAGAAAGCTTTGCTGGAAATGAACTTTCCACCTCTGAATCCTTCTCCCTACGAAAAGGAAGGAAGAAGAAAGTAAATGGGAGGCAAGCTCAACCACAGACTTCCAACTCTTAGTGTGAGCTAGAAACGGCTCCTCCTTGCCCAGGGAGGGGTATGTGGAAGATTACTGCAGAGTGTGCAAGGAGAGTCTTAGGATTCACAAGGATTTACTGGCCCAGAACAAAAGAACTTAGATGTGCCAGTGAAAGCCTGACTCCCTAGAGAACTCGCCCCATGAGGACCTTCGCATCTGAAAGCCAGTCACAGCAACACGTGCTAAATATGTCTGTAGAGCTGTGCACCAAGAGGACCAGTTCCAAAAGAAGAAATGACAGTTTTCTGGGTCATGAGGGACCGGCTTGGAGCTAGACTTTCAGAGAAGAATTACATTTTTCCAGGGAGAGACTTACTTTCCATCAGAAGCCAGAGGAAGCGGGCAGCATGAAGGTTAGAGGCAGCTGTTCACACCACAAGCAGGAGTCTAGCACCATCAGCTACCTCAGCTTTCCCGAGGGCTGGACAAAGGTGACCGAGGCAGTCAAAGCCCTTGCCTGAGCTCTCATGGAGTTAGATACAATCACCTGTCACTGAGACCAGAGTCTGGAGAGGATTCCCTAGGTGTGTTGAAAAGTGAAAATATCCAATGTGAGAATAACTATGACTTCAGGTGGCTGTGGCTACTTCTGAACAAAACTGGAGAGCGAGCTGGAGACCAGGTTAGAAGTGGACATCTTACTCTAAGGGAAAAAGAGATGTCTCTGCTTGCATTTTCAGAAGATCCTTGGTCCAGCAGCCCATATTCCAACCTCCATTTCACCATGCAAAGCCCTCTGAGCTCCCAGACACACCCATGTCTAGTGACTGAGTAGGAAATACTAATTCCAGATCATCTATGAGTGTCAGGGAGGAAGGAACGAGTAAACTCGTAGATAAGGTCATGCCAAAGGGACAGAGGAGCCTACCTGAAAGGGTCCTCAAAAGCCAAAGATGGAAGAACTTAAGCAACACAGAAACAACACGGTCGTGGATTTTAACCCAGATATGAAGAAAATGAGCTGCTCTTGATGCAAATCGATGAGATTATTAAGTAACTAAGTGGGGGCGAGGAGACCAATCTCCCATAGGTGGTTACACTGGGCTCCAGGAGATAGAGTCCCCTCTGCAGCCTCCACTAACCAGATCCCAGGAATTCCAACATTGTCTTAAGTGGGACTCTTATCCTGGGTATGGTTCAGAATCTGGTGTGAAGTCCAAGAAATTGCCTGTAGCAAGCTTTGACTGGATGAGGCAGCATGCCTTCATGTCAGGAGGTACAGGCACGCAGGGGTCTGATGAAGCGGGTGCCTATCCCATCTCTGCAGTCACTTTATAAAGTGAGTTATAAAAAACAACAGTCATTATAAATAAGGAGAGCCTGAGAAACTGTCGAAGCCAAGAGGAGCCTAGGAAATGAAATGGCTAAATACACTGTGGAATCCTGGAACAGAATGGATACTGATGGCAAACTTGTAAAATCCGAAGTGTGATGTTTCATCAACAGTAAGGGCCCAACATTCGCTTATGCATTGTGCTGAACATGTCATACAATAGTGGTCAAGAGAGCCCTAGAGACTCGCTGTACCATTCTTGAAAGTTCTCTGTAGATGTGTTTTATATTAGTTTTGAAAAGGTCCTTGGACTACTGTGTGCAGACTAAGTCATGGGAAAACAGTACTAGGACAGAGAAGAGTTGTGAGCATCCGGGGACTGTGGAGACAGGGCCAGGGTGTGAAGGTGGGAGAATGAGAGACTGGAATCAACTACTATAGTTGGGCTTGAGGCCCAGGGAGGGTCAGGTCAGGCTGAGGGGTGTGGGTGGAAGCAGAGCTCCAGTTGGAGCCTCGCCAGGTTTGAGACACTCACCACATCCTCATGACATCTGAGTGACCGTATCTGGAAAGCAGAGAGGAAGCAGCTGAGGCCATACTGACTTGGCAGCATCTGTACTGCATTCAAAATAGTGAACCCAATCTAGTCTTCATGCAAAAAGTCTATGGAAGCCCATAGGTACATGGGTACAGGAGCCGGCGTTTGCACAGGTGTGGAGGGGGAGGGCAGTCGGTTTCTGGACTAGAGTACAAGCAATATTTGCCTGAATTTAAAAAAAAATGCGGGCTCTTTATAAAGAAGATTGGAGACAAGTAGAAGTAACAATTTGAGAGAGAAGAAATGAGGTCCTAAGCTGAGAGGCCGTGGACTTGCATGGGCTTCCTCCTGCTGATGCATCAAATTATCACACAGCATCTTCAAACAACACCAATTGTCTGCCGTTCTAGAGTTCAGCCATTAAAATGGACCACCAAGGACACTGCAGAGACAAGATTCCCCTCTAAAGGCTTTACGGGAGAATCCATTTCTTCACCACCACTTCCCTTTGCTTGCCTGTCATTCTCAAAGCCACCAGCACAGTCACCTCAAGTCTCCCTCTGACACTGGCTGCTGCTGTCCTCACAGGCACTCAAGGACTGATGTGATCATGCTGGACCTACATAGGATCTAGCAGTCTCTTTCCTTCAAGGTAAGCTGGCGAATAACATCAGTCCCCTCTGCAGCCTCCACTAACCAGATCCCAGGAATTACGACATTGTCTTAAGTGGGACTCTTATCCTGGGTATGGTTCAGAATCTGGTGTGAAGTCCAAGAAATTGCCTGTAGCAAGCTTTGACTGGATGAGGCAGCATGCCTTCATGTCAGGAGGTACAGGCACGCAGGGGTCTGATGAAGCGGGTGCCTATCCCATCTCTGCAGCCATAGGCAAGGCCAGGATGAGCATCTCGTCTCTCCCATTCTCATGTCCCTGTCTGCTAAAGGAATATAGTAGCATCTACCTCATGTGAGTTTTTTGAGGATTAAAAGCTACATAATAATAACACGACATAAATAGCAAATGTTGGTATTGTAGACAATAGACTCATTAGTACAATGAGGATGAGGGGAAGAAAACAAACCCAGTGTGGGATATTCAGCTATGGATGGCTGAACAGAAAATGACCGAAAGCCCCAGAGGAAGAGCCATTGGAGAATGGAAGGCTGAAAATAAGTGCAGTCTCTCAGATGTTGGGTCTGAGGTCTCGGGGAACCACAAAGGAGTCACGTGGTGGTACAGAGTGTCTTCAGGTGAATCACTGTGCTCCATTTACTCTCCTCAGAAGTCAGAAAGGGTCAGATGCAATGACCCCAGTCACCACAAAGCACAAAGTGCCTGGCACATAACACAATTGTCCAGCCTGTTAATCAATAAGCTGTTAAATATTAAGCAGCTACAGCGTTCCATCATTGCACGCCACTTCCCAGTCTTCCTCAGGGCTATAATTTGAGTGTCCCCTCTACAACTGCTCACATTTAATTGACATTTGTTTTAGTTACTTTTCTATTGCTGTGAAGAGACAGCATGACCAGGTCGACTTATGAAAAGGAAACATTTAACTGAGAGCTTGCTTATAGTTTCAGAGTGAGTCCATGACCACCAGGGCAGGAATGTGGAGGCAGGCAGGCCGACATGGCGCTGGAACAGGGGCTGAGAGCTGACAGCTGATCCACAAACAAGAGGCAGAGATTGAGAGAGAGCCATCAGACCTGGCATGGGCTTTTGAAAGCTTAAAGTCCACCCCCAGTGACACACCTCCTCCAGCAAAGCCACACCTCCTAATCCTTCCTAAACAGCCCACCAATGGGGAACCAAACATTCAAATATATGAGCCTCCAAGGGCCTGTCCAGAGCATTGTAACCTTAGAGGGAGGTGGGCGCTTGAAGAGGCGGCTGGACCATTGGGTTAATGTTATTATCAAGGTACTAGGTAAGCTATCTTGAGAGAGGATTCGTGACAAAAAGGACATTTGCCTCAGTTTCTCTTCTGGGTCCTGCACATGAACGCTTACCCTCTCTCTGTTCTCTCGGCAGATACTCCTGCTGTGCCCCCCAACTTCCTTCTAGTTTATCATCCATCTTTGTCTCTGGACTCTGTTGCAATACCAATAAATGGAATAAAGAAACCCAGGAAACTGTGAGGGCAGGAATTCAAGAGCAGCCTTGGGAACAGGCCTCCAAATCAGATAGAAGAAAACTCCATTTTTTTTCCTGCAGGTCAATGACATTTAATAATTCTCTACAGACTTAGACATCCAATTAAAATTCCTCAAGGGCAGACACTGGGCACCATTCATCTCTGTGGACCAAAAACCTAACACTGGGTGGCATCATTAGGAGTTCAAAGGAAGGGAAGGGGGAAGGGAGGGAGACCCAGGGGAGAGAATGAGGAAAGGGGGGAGGCAGATAGATGAGAAGGGGGAAGGAATGGAGACAGGAGGGAGGGAGGGGAGAAGATGAGGGAAGGAAAGAATGAATGAGGGGCTAAAACTATGGGTCTTTTCTAAGTCTGGAGGAAGCATTTAAATCCCCCAACTTTTTTTTCATTCTTTTTTCCCTCATTTTAATTGTTTGGCTAGGAATGTGCTATATATTTTCCTCCACTCCCCTTTCCTCATCCCCTCTCCCCTTCTTCCCTCTTCCCTCTCCTCCACGCTTCCAATTTACCCATGAAATCCCCCAAGTTTTTAGATGAGTTGCTTAGTGCCTATTACCTCTGCCACTGGTTCCTCTAGGTGCAGTTACCTAAGCATCTAAACATCCCAGAAGTGTACGCCTAGGCAAAGACACACTGGCCATTCCCCCACGCCCCCGCCAGCCAGGCAGCCCATGCACCACATCCATACCTGGGACTTGTCCGGGGTCCTAGATAAAACTTTGTAGTCATGAAGAGAGGAACAGATGTGAGGCCCACAGAAGCCACAAGGGCACTCTCTGCTATGCCCTGTAGTGTCACCC
>LOEQ01001882.1:57133-71617 GCA_001685075.1 Bramus lutescens
GATAGATAGATAGATAGATAGATAGATAGATAGATAGATAGATAGACAGACTGAATAAAGTGATCATTCTACAATGTCAAAATGCCATTATCTTCCTAATACATACAATTTTACTATTCCTCAATAAAGCTGAAAAAGGCCCAACACACACACAACAGACAGACAGACAGGCAAGCAGGCAGACAGACAGACAATAAGAATGAGTCAGGTTACTACAGTTTAATAGTAAGCCTATTGCTTCAAAGGAGTGAGAAGCCTTCTCCAGGGAAGAGAACACATGTCCAGCTGTCCCAGCCACTCACTCTGCTAGCAACTCTATCTTCCTGTGTCTCTGACATCAGTATTCTGGCTCATCAGTAAGATGTCAGTGAGTTGAGAGACTCTAAATCAATTCACCCTGACCCGCCGCCCTGGAGGAATGACAGTAACACACAACCTCTGCTCTCAAAGCAGAGGACAAGCCTTGGACACAGTTCCCACACAGCTGCCCACTGCTGAGTCAGGTCCTCTCCTGGGCTTCCTTCTGACAGTCTGGCTCAGTGAATCGTCTTCAAACTCCTAACTTAAGGTGAACCAAGGAATTCATCACCAAGAGATCTTCTCCCATGAAGCATGATCGACAAAGGGGGCCAAGAGATCACTGAGCACTTTTCCATAGAGAACTGAAAAGGGTCCCTACAGTGGATTCTACTGATTCAGCAGCAAAAGGTACATAGCAGAATTTTCATTTGAAAAGTTCATGAGCAAGTTTGGGAGCTACATGGGTAACAGAGAGAAAATGAACCTTAGTTAGACAGTGGGGTTCAAACCCTAGATCTTCTACCTGCTAGATCCTTGGTTTTGAGCAAATGAGGGACTATCCTCTAAAATCTGTTTGCTTCCCTATGAAATGAACTGAATAGCATCTATCTCAGAGGCATGGGTAAGTGAGATATTACAAATATCTTAGGCTTCCTATGTGTTAGATTTTCATTACAGTGACAAAAATACCCAAGCGAAACAACTTAAAAGAAGGAAATAATTAATAATGCTTACAGAAAAATACAATAAAGGACATAATTAGGAACTAAATTATGATATCCATTCTTTAGAGTTCAAAAAAGATGTGATGCCTATTGGGGATTTACAGAGAACTGATACTTTAGAAAACCGTTGGTTTAGGAAGTGGTTTTTCTTTATGGGTTCTGCAATTAAGCCAGTCACTTCATAGCCCACACCTTCTCATCTTGTTAGTTCTGAGTTTGGTTTGCCCAAAACTTGTGTGTTGATATTCAAACATCCTGTACCTCAAAACAGGGCCATATTGGTGAGGGGACAGTCGTTTTAGATATAATTACATGACATGAGATCACAGTGGGGCAGAATGTGCTCTGAGTTCAATGTCTAATAACATCCATTTAACATGACAGGGAAGTGTGGTCTGTGTGTAGTTGTGCATACCTGTAACCCCAGCACTTGGGAGGTGGAGACAGAAATATCAGGAATTCAAGGTCATCCTTCACTATGTAGTGAGTCTAAGGCCAGCTTCACCTACATGAAACACTGTCTCAAAAAACAGAGGGCCACACATATTGGGAGGATATTTGCCCAATACCATGTGTGGTCTGGAATGGTGCTATCACAAAACCAGAATTTCCAACAACCAGCAACTGGACAGAGTCTAAGAATAGAACTTTCTGGAGCCCTCAGAGGGAGCACAGACCTGCACACACCTTCACCTCAGGACTTAACTTTCATAGCGCAGAGACAATAAATATGTATGTGTTAGCCACTCAGTTTGTGTTTTTTTATTAGAGTACCCTCAAAATCCAATTTGCGCTTCAGCCTTGCTACTAAAATTGCCATTCTGTTCCAGGGAGAATTAAATCACCAAATGCAAGACCCAAAGGAAACTTTCTCTCTTTTGCTTGGGGACTATTGAGTGAAACAACAGCTTCACCGGGCCCCAGGACCTGTAGTTACCTCCGTGCCTCCTGCCTGCTTAAGCACAAATAGTGATCGAAAGTGTGTTGCCTCTGGTTCCTTTAAAATAAAATGTTAAAACCTTTAAACAATGGGGGGGGAAGTTTGTTCAATTGTGCGCTGCAGTGTGTGTGTGTGTGTGTGTGTGTGTAGGTATGTGGAGGCCAAAGGCTCTTCTTGTTCCTCGGGTGCTTATCTACCTTATTTTTCTGTGACAGAATCTCCTATTGGCCTGGAACTTGCCCAGTGCGCTAAGTTGACTGACCAGCAAATATAAAGGATCCACCTGTCTCCACCTATCCGCACTGAAATTGTAAGTACATACCAACCTGCTTCATTTTTTTTCAACCTGGGTTCCAGGGAATCGAACTTGGGTCCTCATGCTTATAAAGAAAGCACTTTACCCACTGAACTACCATCTCAGCTCCAAAGTTTGCTCTGTAAAGAAGTCAAATGCAGCTCTTCCTATTGTGTTTATCTAAAACATTATTATTCCTGCTGTCGGGGGCCCTGCAGAAGACAGGAAAAGCCCAGTCACCCATCATCACGACAGAGTCACAGATGCCTGACTTTGAGGGATTTCTAGGCCAGGAGCTGAAAGCACCAGGGGAACCAAGACCTGGTGATCACTTCTTAGACTGCAAGTCCCTGGCAGGCAGGCTGGCTCCAATGACTGGTATAATGTGGGAGACAAACTTTACCCAAACAGCAGTAAATACAATTGTAAAACTGAGAGTGAGATGCACACACCCCATAATCAGCATCAGGCTCCCAGAAAGCTCAGGGAAGATTATGGTCCCCAAAGGAGGAAGAAACCTATAAAGCTGAAGCATCCAGAGAACCCCCCTTGACCTCATTTGAAAAGACTCCTTTCATCTGCCCAATACCCAGGCTCCCTTCCTGGGGTGTAAATTCCCTGAAAAGCCCAATCTTTTGGGGACATGAAACTGTTGGCTGCCCTTTTGAGGGCTGAGAGCAAAGAGCTCCAAAATTTATGCAGTACATTAAGCGAGATGCCTCGGTATCCAACTAGGTTAAATTGCTTTCTATATTTAAATTGCCTGCTAGCTGGTTAGATGTGGGAGCCACAGCTGTGAAATGGATAGTTCCAGCCAATAAATAGAAAGGCATAAATCCTAATGGATTAATCTGTTATAATTAGACAATTCTGTATGACTTTGACATGGAGCCCAACTCTTGGGAGGGGAGTTGAGAGGTGAAGGGCCCTTCAGGTGTGGGAGAGATGTGGCAAGGACATAGACAGATGAAAGATGAAGTTCATGGACCAGAGAAGTTCCCTGGTCACACCTAGAGGGAGCAGATGGGTGCAGGGGAGGACAGGGAAGAGAGGAAGAAAGTCCTTTCTACCAAAGACAGTCATACCAAAATGATGGTTACCTTCCAGGCAAGAAAGGAACAAAGCATCAGAGACCCCTTCTCTGTCCTCCTCTTCGTTGACCTTCTCTCCTCTGTTTCCCAAAGGCCTAAGGAAAGGCTTGGGCTGTAGTTCTGTGGTAGAGTGCTCATGTAGCCCAAATAACATCCTGGTGCTCGCTCTTTCTCTTCCAGGCCTTCTTTCTTGTCAAGACCATGAAAGCTGAAAACAACATCTACTCTACAAGGGTAGGTGGACCATAGATACAGATTTCTAGCTCCAGGCTCCTCCTTCTAAGGAAATCCCTTCTAAACCTAGGTCAAGACTGAAGACACCAACCTGGTCAGTCTGGAACTTCAGGACAGCTTTGAAACGTTCATCCCCCACCCACTGCCAGTGTTATTCTGCCAGCCTCAGGACCACAGCAAACTCCCTCTTGAGTCGTCCAACTTCTCTTTCATTCCAGAACAAAAACCTTTGCTCCAGAGAGGTCCACTTGCTTGTTCCAAGGAGGTCTCAGATAAAGTAGTACTGGAGCAATGGTCAGTTGACTCAAGGTTGCGGGTTTCTTAGAAAAGGACTTACTAAAGACAAACACACACAGACACACACAGACATACACAGTGATAGGGAAAACTCTGGTTTTATCTTGAGATAGAAAAGCCAAAAAGTTTAGATCAAAGAATAAGCTACATCCTAGATTTATGTGACTCACTAATGTACCAGGTAATCCCAAGTAAGTATCACCACACTGGGCAGTCATTCCTGTGTCTGCCAGCTTCCTTCCACCTAAGGTATTGTCCCTCTGTACCAAGATAGTCCCTGCTCATCCTCTACCTACCCAGAATAAAAGTGTAAAGCCAAAGCCAGATAAATAATCAGAAATGACAACAAAAGAAACAAGACAGAAACACCCCCAAAAGGAAAGAAAAATCTAGAAACAGAGACAGTGTTGCTGAGGCTTCCAAACCAGGTGTGAAGAATAGCTACTGCCTCCCACTAGGGACAATCTTCTCCTGGGGCTTCAGTAAAGACTGTGGGGTTAAAGGTGAATAGATGTCACCAAACCTCTCTGACTCACCAGCACCACTCTCACCTGTCCTCATCCTTCAACTGAGCTGGGGGAACTACCTTAGTCCCATATATATGTATTATACATGTAAATGTACATTGTATGTATATATGTGATTTAGTCATATAAATAGGTCATATATATGTCATACATGTCTATTCCCTTTGAAAGAAAAACTGTATAATGATAGTGTAATTGTGGAAGGCAAAGCTGAATATAGTAAGAAAAATTTTTATCATTATTGTTAACTTACATATTAACTTAAAAATTTAGCAGAATTCCAAGAGATATTTTTAAATAATATTTCCTCATTTTACACACCAATCCCAGTTTCCACTCCTTAAGTAAGAGAGTCTAAAGGCTATGTGTAAAAACAAAGATGCAAGAATTTGCAAAAGCCATTACAGAAAATAAGAGTAATAAGGGGAACGTGCTGTGACTCTAACTACAGCAACCCAATGACATGGAACTGATGGGGAAATTAACACATAGCTCACAGCAAATGCGAGTGCATAAACACACATATACATATAATCTTATTTTTAAAATAGCTGTCATCATGAGACAGTGAGAAGATTCTTTGAAGCATCTTTGGGCTAGCTGGTTAATAGTTGAAAAAGTAATATTCATCAAAGTAAATTCCAGATGGATGAATTTTTAACTCATACATCATGTGAAGTCATAAAGCAAGCAGAAAAATGCAGGTGAGTGGTTCCTTTACCTTGCCGTGGAAAAGACTACTTAAGCAAAAGAGTGAGAACTTTAAGGAGAAAGATTGTTTCAACGTCTTGCATGTAAAATTAAAGCCAGGCATGTCAAAAAACTTCATGGAAAAACCAACGGCAAATTAGCACTAGAATAAAATAACATACGGATACAATGAAACAATGCTTTTTGCATGACACGGTGAGAGCAGAGTTAACAGAATTAAAATAGGCAATGGATACAGATTGGCTACATAAAAATACAAATGGCCATTTTACGTTTTTAATAAGAATATCCAGTGTCATAAAATGATCATTTGCAATAATTGCTAAAAAGAGTGGAGAATGATTAAAACAAAATAAAATACAGCAAAAACCATCCTCACCTACTCAAATACTCTGGAAATCATAAACATAAGCACAAAATAAGGATCTAACTTCTAGAAATCTATTCTTAACAACCCAAGATACAGATAAAGATACATGCCCAGAGTTTTATTGCCATATTCCTTATGAAAAATTGGGAAGAATCTTAGTGTTCACAAATTGAGGACTCATTGAATAAGCCACAGCATGACCACAAAGTAGAGTACTGAAACTATTTCATTTCAGTGACAGAGGGACAATTCTAGAACATTCTTTTAGTCAGGTGTATGACACACACCTGTACTCTCAGCTCTTGAGAGACAAGAGTATTATAGTTTCAAGACCTGGGCTACATAGTAAGACTTTTTCAAAACAACAATAACAATCTCAAATTTCAAACAAAACTCCGAGTATAGGCCCAGGCTGCAATCAGCAGGGAATTCTGTGAAAAGAAAAAAGAAAAAAAAAGATTGAACATGGGAATAACACTGGGAAGAATCCTTCATGGTATTAATAGTGCTTAGCTCTGGGTAATACAGTCAGATGCTTAAGTCATTGTCTTTATATCAGTCTGTATTCTTTAAGTGTTCTATATTGGATATATTTCAATTTTCCAGTTAGAATTCAAAGCAATGAAACTTACTTACAAAAGTCCAGGGGAACCTGCTGCTGGTGGCTTGCTAATGGACGTGGTATCAAACTACCTTCCAGATACCTACATTTATACCCATGGCGCAGCTCTTGGCCTTAGACAGAGAACCATCATTTTGCAGTGGGTGACACTTAATGCAGAGATTCCTAATTGGTCAGAATACTGCAAGTAACTGTTAAGTGCTCAGCCCTGGATGGCACATCTTCCCCCCACCACCACCCCTAAGGCCTAGGGAATATTGAAGAAAAGGGGGCAGGAATGTTATAAAGCCGGAGGACAGGACGGACACTAGGACATGTTGTCTTTTAGATAGGGCATGACGTTTGCAATCCTGAACACAAAGCAATGGGAGCTGCCTGCACAAGACTTATGCACACATATGTACACATGTGCAAACATACACAGACACACACACACATGTGAAAGTAAAAGGGGCCTTAGTTGGGAGGAAACAGGATGCAGAGGTGAGAGAAAGATCAGAAAGGGTAATGGGCGTCAGTATGACCATGATTCTTTGCACACATGTAAGAAATTGTCAAAATTAAAAAAATAATCCTCTAATATTCCTGGGACAGTAAAAAAGAAACAAGCTCTCTAGAAAGTACTGGAAATGGCTGCCCTCTCCTTCTCCAACACTAACCAGAGAGTATTGCCTCTCACTCCAGCAGACAGCAGGATTGTTTACACTGATGGCCATATTGTCACTCACTCACCTGAAGGGAACTCCCTGCTGGGGCTCCTCCTGCCTGAATAAATCACATCAGTCACGCCAGGCCTCGCTGGCTGCACGTATCCGTGTAAATTGCCTTGATTTGATGCTCATAATTGCTCTTCTCCACTGCCACGTGTGTGTGTGTATATGTGCACACACGTTCCTGCTGACTCCTTAGCATGTGGCCAGAACTCAGAGCTCCTTCTTTGTCCAACTATTTCTAATCCACACCCCTCAACCAGACCAGCTCTCAGATCTGCATGCACACCCAACTTGTGGATGTGTTTCTCAGTCACCCCAGCACCATTTTCCTGGCTAGAATTCATCCTGAATGCTTAGCCCTGTCTTACCTTCATTGCAAGCATCTCCATGGCCCTCAGAGAAGAGCACCAGCATCGGGCAGGCCTCGTGAGCAGAAATGGCCCACGAGGAGCACACTAAACAGAACCCCATTCACAGAGATAACAAGACCATTTGGATCAACGAGAAGGAAAGGAAATGGATGCTGATGTCAAGAAGATGTAGTGAAAACTTCGGGGGAAATCTCCTGGACTGCCGGAGTTCATATAGGATGAAGAGGTAGAAATCTACAAAACAGTAACAGGGTCTCCAAATAAAGAGGCACAGGGGCCCAGAGCAGAGAGTGTGATGCAAGTCCCAAGCAATGAGCCAGCACTGAAGGAGCAAAGGGGTCAGGAAAGGACTCGAAGAGGGAAAGGTCGACAGAAACCAACCCATAAAGAACACTGTGTCTCCTACCAAAGAGCTGGACATGGCCACTAAGCCATGTCTACCTGAGCAGAATCCCAGGAGCAGTGGTTCCCAACCTTCCCAATGCTGCTCCCCGTGTTGTGGGGAACCCCAACCACAAAACTATTTCATTGCTGCATCGTAACTGTAATTTTGCTGCTGTTGTGAATTATGTAAATGTAAATATCTGACCTGATATGCAGAGTATCCCATATGTGACACACACCCCCCCCCGAGGAGTCGCGACCCACAGGTTGAGAACCACTGCCCTAGCGTCTCTACTCACATGCTTTTTCTTACACAGTGCCCACTTCCTTGGTTAGCTCCTTAAAAGCAACCTCAGGCAACCCTCCCCCTTACCAGCTGCAGCACTTCCGAAAGTGGACTCTGCAGCTTGCCCTGGGCAGCACAGTAGAGCTGACCCTTTTGTGAGCTGGCCGCAAGAGCGTGAGATCTTGCCCCACCTCTCTGCCCTATGGTGGTGTGGGTAAGGGAGAGATGCCCCACCCCTGACCCCTGGCCACCTGTGACAGGTGGACCCTGAGGTCCTATGAGCTAGAGAACTGTCCCTGCTCCTCATCAGTTACAGCACCCTAGAGCGTGGCCCCCTGCAATACAATAGAGCTGGCCCTGGTGGTTTAGTTGTGGGTAAGATGAACCTGAGCTCATGAAAGCAGGAAAATTGGTTCTGCCCCCCTTGCTCCTAGCAGCATAGGGTGAACTAGCCAGGGGCAGTGCTGGAGAGCTCCCCCTGGTGGTGAGGATGGGGCACAGGTGGCAGGCTGCCTAACCCGGCAACCACAACCAGGGCTATGAGTTGACCCACACCACATCTACCCGTCGATGATCTACTGGAGCACATGAAGGGGCTGGTCCTGCAGACCCAAAACTGAAGGATCTCCACAACACAGGAGAATGACCAGATAACCAAGAAGAGTCCCAGGGAGGCCCCAGCATTGATGGTGTAGCCGAAACCAAAGGCCTTGGACCAGACCAATGACTCTTTGCAAAGAACACTTGCCAGTAAAGACCTATGGACTAAAGCATATACTGTGTGACCCTGTGGGTCACGCTACAGCTTCCACAACAAGATTTTTCCTTCTTCCTCTCTCTCTCTTTCTCTCACTCTCTTTTACTTCTTCTTCTTCTTCTTCTTCTTCTTCTTCTTCTTCTTCTTCTTCTTCTTCTTCTTTTCTTCTTCTTTTCCCTTAAATTTTGTTTCATTTTATTTGAATGGGAGGATGCAAGGGCAGAGGGCAAATACAAAGAAAGGTGCAGGAAGATGAATGGGATTGAGATGCCTGCTGTGAGAGATAAAGAATTAATTAATTTTTTAAAAACAACCTCAAGGGCAGGCAGCATTCTCCAATTCACTGCTATGCCTACTGCTCTGGTTTGTGCCTTCCAGGTCCCTCTCAGCTTCTGGATCTGGAGGCTGGGCCTGGGTGGGCTCTTACTGTGTCCTGGCCACCTCTCCATGGCTAGAGAGTTCTTCTTCTAAACCTTCTCTAGTAAGGAAATCATCTCTGCCTCCCCCAAAAACATTTTCACCAATGCCATCAATGTGTGAAGTCCAACTTCAAGACCCCATCTTCATTTCCTCTTCGATAATCCCCAGAATGCTGACCCTTCTCCCTGATACATTTTCACAGTCTTGGAGTGTTTCTCCATCTTGCCACCTTCCTCCCTGAAGTCTCGTCTCCTGGTTCCTCCTCCACCAGAGCTGTTAATACGACCATGTCTGGGGACTCAAATCTTTGTCCACTTCTCAAATGGCCTTTGCTTACTGCTGCACACTTACCCTATCTCTGAGCTCACAGCTCATGTGTCCAATTGCCTGTATGAAACTGCTCATGGCTGTTCCATACTTCAAACTTAACAGCTGGACTCTTCATCTCCACCCCAAGTCCCCTTAGAATCCTTGGCCCTGTTTTCCCATTTCAGACTCCTCCACTTTCCAGGTGCTCAGTTATAGAAAGAGTTATAGAAAACCTTTGGGCAGAGAACACAGCCCCACAGTTTCAAGATCTTGGATCTCAGCAAAGATTTAAAAAAAAAAAACAAGTTACAAAGCACTCTAACATTACTTATCAAAAAAATAAAGCAATAAAATGCACCCTAAATGGGAAATTGCATTTTCTATTATATTTATTTCCCCAAATATGTGTGTAATATATAATATCCAAAAAGACATATGTCTAGCATGTACAAGGAGGTCCTAAATATGGGTAAGACAGACAATCCAATTTTGTTAATGGACAAAAGAAGAAATGGACTTTTTTTTTACAAAGATAAGCATATCTAAACTGGTCAGTGTAACATGAGGGCCTGCTTATTGGGGTTTCTGTCCTGCCCAGTTCCCACAGCCGGCAAGTCCCAAAGAAAATCGCACAGAGGGCTCCATAAATTATAAACTGATTGGCCCATTAGCTCAGGCTTCATATTAGCTCTTATAACATATATTAACCCATTATCCTTATCTATGTCAGCCACATGGCTCAGTACCTTTTTCAGCGGGGTAGCTCACATCCTGCTTCTTCCATGATCTGGGCAGGATTGCTGAAAGAACTTTCTTCTTCCCAGAATACTCCTGTTCTCCTCGCCTTGCCTTTACTTCCTGTCTGGTTGTGCCACCTATACCTCCTGCCTGGCTACTGACCAATCAGCATTTATTTAAAACATGATTGACAGAATTCAGACAATTCTCCCACACAAGGTCAGTGCCCATGAAAATCTAATCTAAATTATCCCTTTTTGGCTGTTGTTGTTGTTATCAGGGAAATGCTCATAAAAAAACCATTATGGGATGTTTCTGTGCACCCATTAGAAAAGTTAAAATAGAAAGAGACAGTACCAAGTGTCAAACAGTCTGTGAGGCAAGTGGAATGACCGTCTGCTCATAGGAAGACGCTAATGGCACCAACACTGGAAAAGCGCCTGGCGGTACCTACTGAAGCAAAGCCAGAGCTGGGGATGCCGCTTTTGGCAGAGAATTTATCTAACACTCTCAGGGTCTTGAGTTCCATCCCCATGAAAAAAAAATAAAAAACAAAACACTTGCATATTCTATAACCATGTTGTTCAATACTTCAACATATACCTGTCAAACAGTGTCTACATATATGTATAACAAAGGAAACATACAAGGACGTTTGGGGGATGATCACTTGCAATAGTTAAAACCTGGGAACAATCTTGACTGCTCACACAGTGCAGTTCTATACAATGAAAAATGACTTGCTGATACATGCAAGACCATAAACAAATGTAATTTCAAGCAAAGAAAACCAGATCAAAAAGAATACATGGTGTTTGACTTCATTTACATTAAATTTCAGTGCGCACAAAATTGATCCACACTGTTAACAGCACAAATCAATGGCATCTGGGAACAGCCCTGCAGACTGGTGGGAGTTGATCATGTCTCATTTCTTGATCTAGATGGCAGCTTTGGACTTGTGCTATCTGTACAGTTCAGCATCTTTTATTTCTGAGATGGTGTCTCTCTAGGTTACCCAGGGTGTCTTTGAACTCACTCTGTAGCAACCCACACACTAAAGTTACAACGCTTTAGCCTCCCAAATAGCTGGAGCTACAGGCCTGATTAACTTTTAGCATCTTCACTTGGGTTCCTTCAAAGTATAGAATGAGATGGACACCCTTCAGAGAGTGACTTATTGGGGGAGCTATACTCAGAAAGACATGCCAGAAGCAGGACGGGGAGGGGGGGAGACAAAGATGTGGTCCTCTTCCTGTGGCTTATGCAGCAATCCCAACATTTACTGGGGAATAGTCTTTAAAATCTACCTGTAGTTCTCTCCTTCCTTCCTATAAACACTCTGCCAGCAAAGCCTGGCAGCCTTTAAAAAAGGAAAACCAGTCAACTCAGATACCTCCCTGACGCAGCCAGTCTTCCTCTACCTGGCTTACTTGGTTAGCTTCAGAAGGGGGTCTTCCAGGTGACCCTCCTCAGCCCGGCCAGCAGCACAGGCAGAGAGCACTTAAAAACGGTTCAGATCCTGCCTCACCATTGCTAATGGTCCCATGCTTCACTTCAGAGGGCCAGCCTTTCAGGCCCTACGGCAAGGCTCTACCTGTCACAGCTCCAGTGTCCCCTCCCCACTTCTATCCTCCACCCCACCCCACCCACACTTGCCATTTTGTCTTCCAACAGCTGTGGGCCGCCACTGCCAGTTCTCACAGGTCACACCTACTCCCATCTTGCAGCTTTTACCCTGGTCCTTGCTCTCCTTGTCAGGGTCTCACCACAGACAGCCACAAATGGAAGGCACGCTTCCCTCCTCAGATATGTGCGAGGATGTGCCATCCTCCTTGAGTCCCTGGCTGCTGAATTCAAAACGCTCCCCTCCATTCCCACCACTGTCCAAGGCCCCATCTTCTCAGCACTGTATTCTTTTCTAGAGCACTGATTCTTCTCTGGACATGGACACACACAGACCACAAATCCATGTAACAGAGCCTTACTCCGTTTTGTGGTGTTTTCTTCGTGTCTCAAAATCCCAGAACTTCCTGGAACTATCCTGATACCAGTTAACGAAAACCCAGGCTCATTGTTTGTTGACTGCTTTAAGCAACTTCTTCAAACTGCTACTGGGTTAGCATCTCAAAGTGTTCCTCCCAGGTGCCTCTGTCCTTATAATCCTTGCTGTGGGCCATGTGTGCATCAGTCACCTCCGCCCCTTGCCCCATCTCAGTCTCAACCATTGAGCTGGATGCCTCCTGATTCAATGCTGGCTGCATTGCTTGGCAGGCAACCCCTTGGTTGAGCTCACAGTGAGCAGAGAACATAGCTAGCTCATCTCTCCCGAGTGTTCAACATGGAGTAAGAGCCCAGTGAGTACCTGTGGGAAAGAGGAAGAAATGAAATGAATGTAAAAGATAGCTGTAGCAGTAACTTCAAATTACTAATGGAGGTGAATCATCCTTGCCACCAAAAAGATTCCAGAAAAAAAAAATCCTCCTCCCACCAGCAAGCCGGTCATAGGTAGCCAGTAATGGTCATTAACTGTGGGCAATTCATTCTACTTTTAAAAGTTCACTCGGTGCTCAAGGATGCTGGCCATAGATAATGAATGGTCTAGAGCAGAGGTCAGAGGTCAACAACCGTTTCTCGGGGCAAGCAGAGATGGCGGCCACCTTTCCATGATGGATGGAAGCAACCTTCAGCTTCTAATTGCTCCCAAAGACCACGCATCTGACTCCAGCCCCAAATCACAGACATGGGGAGAAAGAGAAGGACAGAAGCCCAGGCAAGTGGGCCAGTCAGCAAAAGTGGACTGGCTTGAAAAATGATGGTCGCAGCAGCCCTACCATCTTTCCCCTCCCCACCGACTCTTCTTAAGTGTCTCTTTCTTAAGTCATTAATAACTAATTTCACAATCTCTGCATCATATGACAGTCATAAAATATTGCCGGTGCTTTTCCCAGCAAATTTTAGTATTGAGCCAATAATTGAATCCAAATTATCTATTAAGTTAATTCCTTGGTAGACAATATTTTACACTTGAGGTCATTTTTCACAAGTCCACTGGCATGAAGTAAATGTGGAAACAGGGATGACGCTTCCTCTCCTGAACAAGTAAAAATAAAATTGCCGGGTTCCGCCTGGAGGGTGTCAAGCTGTTGTGAATTCTTTTTTATTTTTCCTCTTGCTGATTAGAGCTAGCTCTGTGTCCTCAGACATCACCAGGCTGTGTGCCACTTCTGTGTGGTCTGTGTCCCAGCTGCAGCTGTCTTAGGCCATTGAGTCACATGTCACCCTCTCCAGCCAGACTTTAGGAAGACTTCCCTTTTGGTATTTTAGTTATTTTAGATGAAGATAGATTCAGCCTGCCCTTGTAGAGTCCAGCCAATCCATGTTCCCTTTTAAAGGGGCCAACCTCCCACTCCAATGGTCCCTGGGACCATGTTTGTGCCAGCGGCTCCACCTCAACCCCATTGCCTGCCACATGGCTGGCTAACTCTGATTAGACTTGGATAGTTGCCTGATGGGAGATGAGTGTTGTGATATGATGTTTTTTACCTTCGGCTCTTCTTTGCTCCCCCCCTTTTTTCCTGCTTCCCAGAGAGGCTGAATAGCAAGTAGCTCACCTAGCTCACCTCCTCATATCTCCCAAGAAGTCCTCCTGCTTTTCCTCGCCCCCTCCTTATAATCCCTGCTCCATCTGGCTCCTCCCTACAACTTCCTGTCGGCTAGTTGCTGACGCAGCCTCCCGACCACAGGTGAATTTTATTTAATCAAACACATCTTTGCATCATTAAACAAGTGTTCCAGGGCATCAACAAAATTAACATACCTTGAAATAATCTTCTACAACAACCCAGTAGTTCTTACAAGAATCTGAACTTAGGGCAACCAACCAGATTGTTTTGGTTCCTTGAGCTAAGGATGTTGACACACATCTGGACTTTGCTTGGAATAACTCCTTCACTGCTCTAGGTTCCCGTGGTTTAGAAGGGTTTAAATGAGAAGAGAACAAGAGTGAGAGAGGCCAACGGAAACACAGACGTGTCAGAGGCCTCCCAGGGGGGAACATGGAGGCCAAGAAGAAGGGTCAGAAAGGGCCTTGGAACCCTGATTCCCACAGAGGGCTCCTTCTGCTGTTAGAAGACATTACACCTTCCATCCTTATGTGGTCAGAAAGGAAAATAAAGGAAAGGAGAGGGAGGAAAAGAGAAAGGAGAGGAGAAATAAGCAAGACTGAAGAGGAGGGGAAAAGGAGGAGAGATGAAAGAGGCGGGGGAAGGAAAAGAAGAAGGAAGCTGGAGGGGGGAGAAGAGAAGGGAGAGGGTGGAAGGAAAGGGTGGCTTTTTGATCTGGGTTTAATTATGGGAGCTCTTGGAGGGGAGAGCCAGACATGTCTAGCCACA
>LOEQ01001882.1:74098-91423 GCA_001685075.1 Bramus lutescens
AGAAGAAGAAGAAGAAGAAGAAGAAGAAGAAGAAGAAGAAGAAGAAGAAAGGTCTCCTCTGGTGGATATCAAACAAATATGGCATATAAAGTATCAGTAAGACTAGGAAGGTACAGGCAAGAGTCAGAGACAAGCCCCGCTCCCACTGTTAAGAGTACCACAAGAACACCAAGCTACACAGCCATAACATATATTCAGAGAATGAAGCTCAGACCCATACAGGGTCCGTGATTGTCACTTCGGTCTCTGTGAGGCCCTTTAAGACCTGCTTAGCTGTTTCTGCAGATAATGAATGTTCGTTCTCATGCTGTCCTTGACCCCTCTGACTTACTAACTGCTCTAGTTCCTTTCCTGGCTTCTATGACCAAACACCTATCAAGAAGCAACTTGGAGAGGAAGGGGCTGCTTTGGCTTACAGTTCTAAGGAGTACAATCCATCATGGAAGAAAGGCATTGCAGAAGTATGAGACAGAAATGGAAAGGGGACAGGAAATGGAGCCAGACTGTAAAATTCAAGGCTCACCCCCACTGACTCTTTCCTCCATCAAGACCCCCACTTACGAAAGGGTCCATAAATTTCCAAAATGGTGCTACCAGCTGAAGACCCAATGTTCAAATATGTGAGCCTGTTCAAATTATGAGGCTGACATTGACCAAATGCCACCTGACTCTCCACAATCCACAGAACTCTCTGTCTGCTGTGTTGGTCATTAAAATTATTATTTAAAAAAACTATCTTTTCTCATTTTACATGCCAAATCCATTTTCTACTTCCTCCCCTCCTCCTGCTCCCTCCATCTTCCCCCGTCCTACCACATCCCACCACTCATCCACTCCTCAGAGAGGGTAAGGCTTCCTTTGGGAAGTCAACAAGTCTAGCACATTCCTTTGAGGTAGGACCAAGGCCCTCCCTCCATATCTAGGCTGAGCAAGGTATCCCTCCAGAGAGAACGGGTTCCAAAAAGCCAGAACAAGCAGTAGAAATAAATCCTGGTCTCACTGCCAGTGGCCCCACAGTCTGCCCCAGCCATACAACTGTCACCCACATTCAGAGGGCCTAGTTTGGTCCTATGCTGGTTTCCTCGCTGTCAAGCCAGAGTTGGAAGGCTTCCATTAGCTCAGGTAAGCTGTTTCAGTGGGTGTCCTCCTCATGATCTTGACCTCTTTGCTCATATTCTCACTCCTCCCTCTCTTTAACTGGACTTTGGGAGCTCAGCCCAATGTTCCGTTGTGGATCTCTGCATCTGCTTCCATCAGTTGCTGGATGTAGGCTCTATGATGACATTTAAGATAGTCATCAATCTGACTTCAGAGCAAGGCCAGTTCAGGCACCCTCTCCACTATTGCTTAGTGTCTTAGCTGGGGTCATCCTTGTAGATTCCTGGGAATTTCTCTAGTGCTAAGTTTCTTGCTAGCTCCATAATGGCTCCCTTAATCAAGATATCTCTTTCCTTGTTCTCCCTCTCTGTTCTTCCCCTATCTCTACCATCCCATTCCCTCTAGTTCTTCTCCCCCTCCCCTTTTCCCCTCTTCCTCCCCTCTCTGCAATCTACCATCTCTAAAAGGACTCTCTTGCAAAACCCACTATAAATACCGCTGCTCTTATCTCTACCGTGAGAAAGTGTGTCTCAAGCCCCAGCCTCCATCACCACGTTCACACTGCCCATGGGCTGTGGAGCAGAGCATAGGGAGGTCACTAAGGCAAGTCCATTCTGCAAGGCTTCCTTGGTGATGACTCTAGTTCAGGAACTCCTCACTAGTCCAGACAAACCATCCCTGGAGTCACACTTCAAGCATCAGGGCCACTGTCTGAGGCTATGCCACCTGCCCCTGCTCCTTCCATGGGAAGCCAGATCCCAGCATGGCATCTTCTCAGTGGGTCTTCCTGGACTAACGCATCTGTTTGATTCACTAGTTTATTCTAACTACTTAGACTTGAAGCATTTGACCTGTAGAAAGGATGCTAATGGGGGCTTAATGAAAACTAGTGTCATTCATGTCACAGTCTCATGGGTCTGAGGTCCCCATCCATAATTCAAGGAAACTAAATGACATGCAACCCATGTCTGATTTATAGAATTTGTTCCTCTATCCTCCACAGTCTGCTCCTTCCTCCACCATATTCCAGCAACTTGCCTTCCCTTAACCATTTCTTCAGGGCACTTTGGGATGGGAAACAAACAGACCCAGAGCCTTCTCTAGCTGGCCTTGTATGTCAAAAGCCTGTTTCCTTGAGACCCATGGAAGATTTGGATTTTGTCTCAGAGATATGGGGTTCTCAGATGCCCTTTCTAAACAGTATTGCCATTGGCACAAGAGGATAAAGAGACATCTCTGAGAAAGCCAGATGGTGAGAACAGGAATCCCCCAGCGGCAATCTCATGGATGGGTGACTAAGGACAGATGGGGACAATGGCATCTCAATGGATACCAGCATGAGCAGTTGATGTCAAAACCAGCTGGATCTTCCCCTCCTCCACCCTATACCCTACAGTTCACTAGCATCTCCCTGGGCACCTAGGATGCCTGGTATAAAGAGGAACTATTGAAATCTATCAGGCTGAGAGAAAGGCAAGAGAGGATTTGATCAGAATGGAGGGTCATGAATGGGATGACCTCTCCCCAGTAGGGCCTAGCAAAAAGGGAAATAAAGAGGAGAAAGTACCAGAAAATGTCTCCCCAGGGCATGATTTAGCAGCCAGCCAGATGCCCTGTTAAATTCTCAGCTGGGTCTCATCTATGACCCGTTCCTCTCAGCCCCACAGCCTGCCTCAACTCAAACCCCATCACACAGCCTGCCTCAACTCAAACCCCATCACACCTCATTCTTTCTAGCTGAATCCTTGGTCTTGGCAATCCTAATGGCAACCTACCATCTCTGCCCAGAATGTAGCAAGAGTCAATACCCTGCCGATCAGTCAGCATGGGCTTCTTACTGGGGTGTGGGCATAGCAACTCCAGTTCACTCTGGTGACAGGCAGATGCTCTTTTTCCAGAGCCACTCCCTACCCCTGACCAGGATGCTTCTGCTTCTATCAGCCCTGATGCCCACCCCAATCAGAAGCTCAGTCAAGCCCTCAGGGACTTCCTTATCTGTCTCTTGACCTCTCTGTGTGGATCTGCCTAACATTTGTGATGCCATTCCTCCTCCACCTCCCCCCACCCCTCCCTCCAGGCAAAGTCCCCTGGAGAATTACTGGGCACTTAGGGGAAGAGCGTTAATAGGAACCAGTAGGTGAACATGCCTGGCGCAGGCACCTCGCTTCCTCTCCTTAATTTACAACAAACCACCTCTGTTTATTGAGCCAGTAACATATTTGAACACTGACTCATAAGAGGCCCTTCTCTCAGTCGCTGTATATCTGGCAAGTAATTCCCCTTCCACTGAGGTGTGTGTAGAATCCAACACAGGCAATTTACAAGGCTGTTTGGGGAGAAGTCGGAAGGAAACACTTGAGCTGTGAGCTGTGGGCCCAGCAGTCAGGAGGCCAGTCCTGCAGAGAAGTGATCACCTATGCATGAGCACTAATGCCTTGGAAATCCCTGTGCTTGGATCCAGGAAGGCAGGCGGAGGGGCGGAGTGAGTCTCTCTGGTCTTTCTAAGGGACTGCTTGGCCAAACTCCTTGCTAAGCCTCTTTCTGCTCTCTCACTCTGCCCTCTACTTAATCCCATAAAAGGCCATGTAAGTATGGTCACCTCCATTTACAGATGGGGAAACGGAGGCCCAAAAAGCAAATGATCCTGAAATCTTCTGTTTAGTGCTTGTCCCAAGCCCCAAACACTCACATATCCTTTCTCATGAAGGAACAGATAGTAAATGTTCCCTCTTTTCTCTGCCACAGTGGATGGAAGAGGAGGCAGGCTGTCTGTCATCTGATAGGGGAGAGACTTTCCCTTGAATGAGCAAAACAGGACAGAAACCATCAGCCTACAGTTCAATGGACATCAGATGAAAAATCCAGCTTCTGCAGTTTAGCAACTTCCAAGTCTTGAAAGGTAATCGTTAATCAAACCTCAGTGCTAGGATAGGATGTTCAGTGTTCATCACCCTTCACACACACACACACACACACACACACACACACACACTGACTCACACACTCATGGACACACACATACTCACAGATATACTCATGGATACACAAATATACACACTTGATGTGGGATCCCCCTCTGTACGCTGTGAATATCATTGGTTAATAAAGAAGCTGTTTTTGGGCCTATTGCCATGTAGAATAGGGCAAGGCAGAAATTCCAAGCAGATAGAGTAGGAGAGAGTAAGCAGAGTCGGGACGCCATGGAGCCACCGCTGAAGGAGAAAGATGTCCGTAGGAACCCACTGGAACCTGCTGGTAGGCTACAACACTCATGGTAAAATATAAAATAATAAAAGTGGGTTAATTTAAGATGTAACAGCTAGTAGAAATATGCTTTATCTATTGGCTAAATGATTAAATAAGTGTTTTAATTAATACAGTTTCTGTCTGATTATTTCAGGTCTGGGCAGCCAGGAACAAACAAGCAGCCTCCTTCAATACATACTCACAAACACACTCGTGGACACACACACACATACACACACACTGCCCTCCAGAGGAAAACCAAAAGACACCCAAAGTTGACCTTGGCCATGAACACGGCTACACTAAGACCCAGGGGCACCAGTAAGAAACACCTTGCTCACTAGTGTCGCTCAGTCAGGCTCAAGTTCTACAAACAGCAAGGAGGCAACCGAATGACGTAGAAAGAAGTGGAGCCTGAGTTCAGACTAACTCCAAGTTACATAAGACTCACTTTCTTGTCTGTGAAATGGGAAGTAGAGCAAGCACATCAGTTGCTTTTGGGTTTTGTTATTTTTTTCTTTTTTTATCTTTAGGATCATGTATAATTGTGTGTGAAGTGGAGTGAGTTGGGGGGAGAGAGAGCTATATAGTATCAGGAACACAGCACAGTAGGGGCTTAATAACAATGCAACTGCTTATATTTCATTCTCTTTTCCTTGCTAAAATATAATAGTCTATCTTTCCTAAGGGGTTTTTGTCCCAAGACCCGACGCCCCAGTAACAGACACTGACATTCTAAGGCTAAGGCTTGCAGGCCTTATCCCGTCCCTTCAGACTATAAACCCCTCCAAATAACTCTACAAGCCCCTTCATGTAGGGAGTGAAGGGGCTCTAACAGACCAGAGCATGGCACATAGGTAGGTCTTGCCCTTCCCCCATTCCCCCTGCCTTGCTAAGCCTTTAGATTGCATCCCTAAAGTTAGCCACCAAGGTCTATTCCCTTATTTGGCCATTTGCTCCTCCCCAGGCTGACTACCAAGGTCCAGCTCTCAAAGTATTGAAGTCCAACAGTCAAAAGCCCCTTTGGGCTACATTAATTAACATGCCCAACTAAAATTAAACAACTCATCCTAACCCATGGGGTTTCCCGCTTTCCCTTTATAAACTGTCATTTTCCTGTGTGTCACATCTGACTCCCCTCTATCCAGAGGCTGTCCTTAGTCCCCCTGGGACGAATATCCCTGTACCCTCCCCTCTGTTCCCTTCCCCTCTCCCTCATCTTCTACCCTCTCTCTTTGTCTCTTGTTCCCTGTCCTTTGTCTCTCTGGGGCAAATACATCTCCTTTGTGCTGAGAACTTGGTCTTGGGGTGTCTTGTTCAGGGAGAAGTGACTAGAAGGGGACCTGTTACAGACATCCAAACATTAGTACATCTTTTCTGTTCACTTGTTCTCCAGATATTCAGGGTCTGTGGGACACCAGCTTCAGACAGAAAGAAAGGAACCGTTACATCTCTTCCTTCTCGAGATTTTTCTGGAACCTGTATTGAAGACTTACAGCAGTGAAGTCATTGCTCTGGGAATTCCCCTGTCCCCCCTTGGCTGATGTTTCTCAAAGGAAGACCCACAGTTCCTAGACTGCTCTGTTCCCAGTGTGCCTTGGCACAAGAGTCATTCAATGACGTGCACAACTGCCTGTCCTTCTGAGTGGCAACATGTAATAGGGAACTCACAAAACAAGGTACAGATTCTAGCAAATCTAAGGAACAATAATGAGGATCAAAAGGAGGAGAGACCCTAAGAGAGCCAGAGCCCAGTCCCCGAGGAAACTAGAGGAAGTTTCCAAAAGCAACCTTGGCTGCCCACGAAACTGTCCACTGTGAACAACTGTTACCTGGAAATGCCTTCCAGGAGGGTCAGTCCAATCGTTTCCCCTTCCAAACATGAGACCCTTCCTAACAGCTTGGGTCTCCCCAGAAGACAGCCTTGTTTGCCCCACCCTCAACCCGACCCCCAGCAAAGTGAATGCTGTAGAAGGAGAAGAGGAAGGAAAAAGAAGTAAAGGGAGGGTAAACAGAGCCCCGTTGGTCCCCAGAGTATGTTGGAAGGCCAAATACCCTTGGAAGTGAGAGCCTAGATCTCTGCAAGTTTGGCTTAAGAACTGGGAGCACAGCCAAGAGAGGGCGGGCAGGGGCAGCAGGAAGTGGGCCTGCCCTCCTGCAAGCCTACAGAAAAGAAACTGCAAATCTCCTTCCAGACGGAGATGAAGGTTGACACAGCCTTTTGTTCTGCTCAGGTGCTGATGGAGCAAAGTCACACAGGACAGCCAGGCGGAGTGGGTGGAGTGGGCATGAGCCTCATTCTGCCCCGGGCTTCTGGATACCCACTCTGCCCTACAGTCTGAGCTCCATGATGCAAGCACCCCGGTACAGCTGGCATGTAAGGCACCCCAGTTATTTAAGGCATTCTTCAGAAGCAGTTTCACGTTCTTCACGGGACAAAGAGATGCTATATCCTATCTGAGGGGCTCCCCCCCCCACCCCAGAGGTTTCTGAGGAGAGGATTCAGTGCAGTAGAGAGTAGTCAGGAAACAGTCCAGGCAGACGAGCCTCTGGAGATGCCCCAAGATAANACTGAAGTCAACAGAGGGAAGGGGATCACCCCAGATCTCACAGATCCTTCTCCTTTCTCCCTGAGGTGCCAGGGCAACACCAATATCAGTCGAGCAAGGATTGGGGGAACAAGGGTGCGATCCAGGACAGGCAGGGTGGTGGGGAGTCATGGAGTTGTTCTTGCCAATGCCTCCCACTAGATACCTACCACAGACTGGGGCTTGGCAAATCCCATCTGCCTCCCAATCTGGGTGGTTAGCAACTTCTTCCAAACTCCCAAGCTTTTCCAAGACAGACTCCCATGAGTCCTTCAAGACCTCTAGGAGAAGCAGGAAGGACACAGACATTTTCCCTCACACAAAGAACAAGAAAGAAACAATAATCAGGAAAAGCAATGAAGATGAGAGTGGGGCCAAAGATCAGGCTCTGGAGGGTGCAGCACCCTGAGCAGCTGGCCTTGGGCTCAGGACACAGTTCCCCCATCGCTTGGGCACAGTGAGCCTGGCTGGAAGGTTCCAAGGCCTAGGCCGCTCCCTACTCTCCTTGGCAAAATGACAAGCTTCTTAAGAATCTAAGAGACTCGTGCTTGGTGCCTGGTTCCTTAACAAGCATCCTCTCAACTAGATACCTTCTCAACGACAGCCACAAGACCATTGCCCAGTGACCAAGACCAGCCTCTTTCTCTCAGCCATTGGGATGAGACAATAGCCCTGTTGTGACCTAAACAGAAAAGAGCCTGTGTGCCTACATCCAGTGTCAAGGTTGACACAGAGGAGAAGCAGCAGATACAGCGACTGCCACCCAGCTGTACATGGGACAGACAGAATAGATCAAGAAAGGACAGGAAGAGGAGCTGTTGGAGCAAGAAATGTCCTTAAAGTCCCAGGATTGTCCTGCCAAACTCCCCAGCTGGGGTGGGGACAGTGCTCCTGGGAGGGGAAGCAAGTCAGGGAACTCACTCCCCTGAAAGCCCCCACCATTCATTTGTCCTGAATAAGGTCGAAGGTGAGAGCTGGATATCTCTAGGTGGGCGCAGGAAGATGTCTGCAAAGTTATCAAGACCCCAGAGGAGAGACGGGAGTTGTCAAATGTAATCCAGGGTGCTAATACCATTATACAGCGAATACAAAATGCACCGGCTCTTCTTCTCATCCTGTCTACTGAGGAAGATTAAAGCCCCACAGCATACACTGGCTTGCTGGAGACAGCCATCCCACAAGCATCGTGTGCTCTGCTGATGGAGCCCAGCCCATAGCTGGTGCTGATGGAAGTCTACGAGGAGGAGTAGGATGTTACTATAGCTGTATCTGGAAGGTTCCCCAGTTTCTTGTGTTAAAGACTTTTTCCTCAGCTGAAGGCATTGTGTAGAGGCAGTGGAACCTGTAGGAGGTGGCTTCCAGTGGGAGGAAGTTAGGCCCTTGGATGTGTGTCCTTGAGAGGGATATCAGGACTCTAAGCCTTAATTCTGCCTTTACTTCCAGGTCTCTGTGAGGTTTCTCTGCTGCCCACCCCCTGACAGCCATGACAGTCTGCCTCACCACAGGCCCCAAACAAACAGAAGCAGAAACCTCAGATACCGTGAACCATAATAATAATGTTCTCCTTATGATATGATTTTGGCACACCTTTTGTCACAGCAAGAGAAAGCTCCCAGATGTTCACACATCAGTCTGGGATGTAGGACACAACTAGAAGGATCATGATGCTGGGGGAATTCCTTCTGTCTGGTCCCTTATGGCCTCGTGGGCCTCAAGGAATGAGCCCCAGTGATTTCTCATTATTTTCTGCGCCTCAGTCAGCTGGTACGCCTGGGAACATGCAAGTTTATGGGA
Source organism: Bramus lutescens (assembly GCA_001685075.1). Classification (NCBI taxonomy): domain Eukaryota; kingdom Metazoa; phylum Chordata; class Mammalia; order Rodentia; family Cricetidae; genus Bramus; species Bramus lutescens. Next base: position 82,825 of record LOEQ01001882.1, read on the forward strand.
CCACTGCAACCGGGGCACCGGGATTCTGGATTAATTTCAACAAGGTACAAGCGTGGAGGTCACGGGAAGACATCAAGTGTCCTAATGCATCCCTTTCTTCCTTATTCCCTGAGACAAGGGCTCCAACCAAACCTGGAGCAAGGCAGTCAGCAAACCCTCGCCATCCTCCCATCTCTACCCTTCCACAGTGCTGGGATTACAGGAGCATTTCAACGCCTAGAATCTTCTGTGGGTGCTTTGGGTCTGAACTCAAATCCTTATGCCTGCAGAGCAAGCTCTCTTACCCAGTGAGCCATCTCCCCGGGGTCTCTTTCTATAAATATAAGCACAAAGGCATGTACCTTGGCTTATTTCCTCCTTTTATTTTACAAAATCAGTGATGTAATTTACATGCTGTCCTCAGTTGGTTCTCTCATCTAACAGAATACTCTGGAACTTCTCTTCCTTTCCCGCCTCCGCAGCATTTTCCCAGTTCCAGTTCCTCTATCCCCTGTTGACAGGAAGCTTCGTCTGTGCTATGGAATGACTTTGCACATATGTGGCTTCACACCAGGGCAGGTGGACACTACAGGACGGATCCTCAGCAATGAGACCCGAGGGCAGACACAATGGTAACATGGTAGACATCACTGTCGTTCTGCCATAGAGGTCTTCGATTGTACACTCTGCAATAGGGGAAACTCAGGCTCCCCCACAACTTCGCCAACATTGCACTTTGTCAGGAGTTAGGGGGCTTTGCCCACTGGAGAGGCAAGAAATGGCATCTCTTGGTGTCGTTTTGATTTGCATTCCTCTCATCGTGAATGGGCTACTTGCCTATTCATGGATGAAGGTCATTTGCAATTCTTTCTTTTTGATTTCAATGTTCGTGTCCTTTGACCATTTTCCATTGGGTTATGGATCTTCTCAATTTCTCAATCTTTTTATACTAAAGGGATTAGTGCTTTGTGATATGAATTGCAAATACTTTTTCCTCACATTGTCAAATGCCTTTTGACCGAATATGGTATCTCAGATATGCAGAATATCTAATATATATACATCTATTCAAATGCAGCCATCATTTCTATGGTTGCTAGATTTTACACCATACTTACAAAGCCCATCACTCATCACTATCCATAGTGACTCCAAGTGTTCTCAGGTTACCTTTACATTCCTTGTTTTTATCACCTAATTCTTGGCTCCATTTGGAGGTTTTCTCAATGTGATGGGGTGAAGTACAGAGCCAAAGTATTTTTGTTCCCAAAACGATGCCCAGTCAGCCTAGCCAGATCCACAAACCCAGGTTCAGGAAGAGATCCTGTCTCAAAAGACAAGGTAGTAATCTAGGAAGACATTCAGCAACGACCTCTGGCTTCCACACACACAGACATGCGTGCACAGATGCATGTTCATGCCCACCATCACCCACTCCCCCCACACACACATTTATCATGCTGATAGAAGACATCATCTGTACCATTACTTTCTTACACATAAACTGGACTCGTCCTGGTTCTGCTGTTCTCCCCCATCAGCCTACCGAGCTGCCTATGCTGATGCCGCACGGCACAGTGCTTTCTTGTCCCATAGGACGAGTCTCTCCATGTTCTTCTCTCTTTTTTGCAGATACATTTCGCATGTATTTCCGGATTACTTTTCAACACAAACTTTAAAATATTTTTGCCTAACTCTGAGAGGAGATGGCACTTATGAGAGAAATAAACTTCTGCTATAATTTACCCCACGTATAATACTCTGTCATAGTAGCGGAACACTTAATGCTAGTCCATTCAGCACTATAACAAAATACCACAGACTGTAATTTATGAACAACAAATACATAGTTAGTATAGAGGCTGGAAAGCTGCCAAAAGACTGCAAATCTGGCGGGGGCTTGAACCTCATAATAGTGTTTTCAGTGTCCCTCACATGGAAAGAGAATGTATAAAAGCATGAATATCAGACCCCCCTGAACAAGTCACCTCCAAAAGACGTCACCTTTTAGATCATCGCTCTGGAGACTATGTGTCAACATATGAAATTTAGGATACATAAATATTCAAAGCCCAGTTCAGGGAGTGGGACCATGTAGTACTGATGTTGAAGGACTAAGATATCAAAATAGGCTTAGTCTTAAAGGTTAGAGAGAGGGGTGTTGATGAACTGCGGAGGTGAGACTCACCACAGCGTTGTGGCTCATAAACTTTTTCCTTGTCTTTGCATTTAGACCATGGCTCCCATCTAACAGGATCTTCTCCCCTGGCATATGAGCTTCCTGTTGGCTCGGGGTCCATGAGATTCTAGCAGCATGTCAAGGGTGGCAGTTGCCCTCAGCTGTCTGCACACTCGCTCATCACTTGCACCTGGCCCTTCTGCTGAGATGCCACCCTGTCAAGCATCTCCTGCTTCTTGGCCAAGCTTCATATCCAGCACTTAACAAAACTAAGGGAAGCCACTTGAGCCTTTCCTTGCACCAAAATTCACTGACACTCAGCCAACAGAATGATTATTTTTATATCGCAACTTGACTGGGCTACAGGACACCCAGCCATCTGTCAATTTCTGTGAGGGTGTCTCCAAAAGGCCTTAGTTTTTAAGCCAAGAAAGGAGTATTCTGCCCTTTTCAATAGGAATCGGCCTCATACACCCCATCAAGGACCACCAACGACTGGAAAGGTAGAAGAAGGTTGAATGTATGTCATTCATGCATGCTGCATGTCTGGAACTGAGCCATCGAGGCTCCTGATCATGAGCTCAGACATACTATGAAGACTCCTGGATTTCAAGCCTTTGGACTTGCATTACGATTACACCACGGGATTTCCTGATTGTCCAGCTGCCAGATGGCAAACCATGAGATTTAGCCCCCGTAGCCACATGACCTTATTCCATATAATAAGTTATGCTTCTTCTATGCTTGCTGTTGCTTGTTTCTCTGGTGGACCCTAATACAACACCTCCTTGGAGCACCCCATGCAGTGCACTGGGTCCATCTCTCTGTATTCTGTCCACATTGCAAAGAAGGCCTCCTCCATTAAACTCAGAGCTTCCCTAGACAAAGGCTTCATTTGTATTCTAATGACGGCATGCAGGAGATACATGGTATGTGTTTGTAAAAAGGGAGCAAGCGACCAAACAGATGAGGAGAAGACCCTGGTTGCAAAGCTCCCCCTTCGACCACCATCATATACACTTGATACAATTCAGTGACCTTGGACATGGTGTTTACAAAGGAACTCTGTCCTCGGGTATGACATGGCCATGACTGACTTACAATCAGAACAGCTATAGTTATTTTCATGGGATCCTCACAAGACTGGGCCCACTAACCTCCCACCGAGGAAACAGAGAGGATGGTTCATGAGATGATGCGCACAGTCCCACATCCCTGGATATACAGATAGCTAATGATTGCCGAGTAGGGAGATGCATTCCTCTTGGGTGATGTAGCTGTCTTAAATCACCCATGTTCCTGTAAGTAATCCCAATTAAACCCAATCGTTCACCAAGCTAGATGTGGGTGGAATTGTTGTTTTAGACTTTTCTGTGTGCCCTATCCAGAGTAAAGTGATATCTGTTTACATCTCCCCCAAGAAAAGTCACCCGAAAATATTAAACACATCTCAACCTCAGTTTCCATGCCTATACAATTCATAGACTAATAAAAGCCCTCAGCACTGTTTATACAATTGAATAAGATAACGTGTGTTAAATGCCTGGCCTGCTATTTGGTGCCTAAAAAGCACTGAATTAATAGCTACTGCCATCGTTGCCACTAATGATAGTTCAGTTAATAGAGTTCCAAGCTTGAGCATTATGTCTAGCAGAAAGGTCTGCAGTTGGGCTCAGGTGTCAGGGACATTTGTTATGGATGGGGGACAGGTACCTGGTAGTGTGTATACTCTGCTCTTTGCCAACAAATGATCCCCACTCCAGATATGTAGAGTCCCTGACTCTGCAGATGACTGGGGAGGGGGTGTTCCTGGTGTGTCCTCTTCCCAGGAGGTGTGCACTCACAGGGTGTCTGAGGACACTTGAGAAGGTTCCGCAGTGTGAATTAGTACCCCAAAACCCCAGACACTCCGCAGGGAAGAAACGCAATCACAGCACCAAGAACTTTCCAGAGCGTTCATCAAAAATACTTGCTGAACAGCAAACCCTCAACTTCATGTCAGGGCCCGCTAGAAAGCTGCTGACAACGGCCTGGTTATATAACTGAGGCGGCGGGTAATTAGCACAAACGCTCCCCAGCAGAAGTGGAAGAAACAGCCCCTCAGGCCCGCTCTGTTGTCCAGAAGGAGACCGCAGTAAAGTTCCTGTGTTAGGCCAAGTATCAGGCAAAAATTTTGCTCCCTAGATCTATGACATTGGAACTTCAGACAGCCTACCAACTCAATAGAAAGGAAAGCAGGTCAGGGTTCAGAGGTCTTCCAGGAGGGGCTTCTGGGTGCTGCTTCAGTCTCTGGATGGGGGCGGGGGAGGGGACTGGCTGGCTGTGGGGTTTATGGATAAGACTCACAAACACTAAGAGGAAAAGCCCATGCTGGCTTCAAATTTACTATGTATTGCAGGCTAGATTCCAACATGCAATCATCCTGCCTGTTTCCTGGGTATTGCGATTATAGATGCACACCCTCCTTAGGTACTTTCAAGGAAGCATTGCCGTGGGGTCCACAGGGGTCAGCACATAGGCTGTGGATAAAAGATTATGAATAAATTAAAGTTTCCCTATGTCTCAAGTCAAAAGGGATTCCCAAAGGACCAGGAGGAAGATGGCCATCAGGGTCTGAGGAAGGGTGACACCCAGGTTGCTCCCAGCATCCAGTGTGTCCACACGCCTCCTGGACTCAGGACCATCTTCCAGACCCCCTTTGTCTTTCCAGGAGGCTGAGACTTCCTCCATCCATGCAGCAAAAGATGCCTTCCTCCTAACTACGAAGGGTAAGCGGCCAGCTCTCAGCCATGCAGAGTGAGTTACAGCCCGGATAATAAATTGGTGGAGTGATCATAAAGAGACGCTGAATAAATAGGCTATGCTTTAAAAGCTCTTGAGTATGGGTTTAATTTTATACTGAGATTCACATTTTGGAAGCTGATAAACGCCATTGGTGCATATGTCCAGGGTACACCCGGATGGGACCTGGGTGTGGACCTGCTTGGGCTTCAGAGGCTGAGGTCAGTCTCTAGCTGCGTGCACCCTCGTCCCACCACTTCTGTTTTTCCAAGCCTGCCTGTTGGAGTCTTTGGCTTTGAACCCAGCCTTACAAACAAACCAAAGCCTTCCAAGTTGACTCCCAGTCTTCCCCTGGAGCCATCAAACCATGTCAACCAAGGCCAAAGGTGCCCTCACCAGAAAATGAGGCCCTTTCAGCTCCTGCAGGCTGGACCAGTTGGGGGTCAGGCACTGACCATCTTAAAAGCCAGCCTCAGAGAGGTGCCATCTGCTCCATGTAACCCTTTGCAGCGTTTCTCCAGATGCAGGGTAGAGAGCACTGACTACAGGCTACGGTTCCTGGCCCAGCTCCACCACTGACTGTGTGAAAAAAAGAAAAAGAAAAAAAACCCTCCCTACTGTTTTTCAACCTCTCTGGCCCTCAACCATCTCCCATAAAATCCAGCTGAAAACCCCTGCCCAGTCAGTCTGCATCATCCCAGTAAGGATGGCTCCTCAGTCTTCCCTATTCAGACCCGGCTTGAATGCCACCGTTACCTTTGCTGCTTTTACACTCTACTGTGAGGACAGAGCTAGGCTCCGCATGCCAGGTGAGGGTTCCTGCTGATAGGCAACACTGGCAACACAAAGGAGGGAAAACAGTCTTGCCCAAAGCCAGGGCCCCAAATTCAAGGCCAGCTGGGTCAGTTCAGCACCTCCCACACACGGGGAGCCAGAGTCAGACCCCCCTCATGTCCGCAGCATCAACCCAACTCTGCTCTCCAAGTCAGCAAGAAAGATTGCTTGCCAGCACCTTCTTATTCTATAATCTGAAAACCAGATAACCAAGCTTGCGTTGGAGGAGTAGCCTGGCTCCAAAGAGCTAACATTTACATCAGAGGGCAGGGACTGCCAGTGCATAGCACACCTCTCTGGCAGAGACATTCTGTTCCATCATTAAAACAAAAATGGCTGAGCACTTCCTAAGGGCCAAGTATTCTGTCTTCCATATTCACCTATTTTTGTATCATCTTCCACTACCTGAAGAAAATATCATTACTGCTACTTAATAAGCAGGGCCACTAAAGGTCAGAGAGGTGAAGGACTCGTTCTGATGAACGTTAAATAAGAGAACAGCACAAAGGTGTACGTTCTGTTTATTCCAAAGTTTATGTCTCGAGCCCCATTGACCTGCTGGCTGGAAGCTGCCAAGAAGGTTTTGCGTAGGAGATAGATATGTAGTTACTTGTTTCTGTAGCAGGTCACAACCCTACTGCATTAGTTACATTTCTTAGTACTGTGCTAAGATATCTAACAAAAGTCAGATAAAGAGGATGGTTCGTTTCCCTTCCCGGGAAGGTGCAGCCCATCACAGTAGGAAGTTATGTTGTCAGGGTGGGAGGCATCGGATCATACTGAGTCTGCAATCGGTAAGCCTAGCTACATTCTGGTACTATAGTCACTTTCCCTTTAGATTCTTTCTGAGACCCCAGCCCATTGGTTGGTGCTCTCCACACTCAGGGTGGCCTTCCCTCCTCTGCTGAACCTGTCTGGAAATCCTCACAGACACGCCCACAGGTGTCTTCCTCTTCAGCAATTCTAAATCCTGTCGAGTTGGCAAGATTAGCCATCCCACCTGCATCAATCCTAAAAGCTTTAAAATGGTGTTTATAATAAAAGGTAGGTACCTGTAGCTACGTAGCCCAGGATGGCCTCTTGATCCTCCTGCCTCAGTCTCCTGAGTGCTAGAATTACAGGCATGCGCCTTCACTCTGGGCACTACACTGATTAAAAAAGATCAAAACTCACAGAAGAGAAAGGAAAGGGTTGCTCAGGAAAGCTGAAATAAATGTTTTCTTTAATCGCCTGATTCACTCAGACATGTATTGACTCAGCAAGCATTTCTTAAGTTTGTCATACACTTTCAGATACTTCATGTTTTATAATGGGTGATAAGTTGGAAGGCACAATCCCCAGCCTCAAGGAACGTGAAGTTGTGTGTGTGTGTGTGTGTGTGAGAGAGAGAGAGAGAGAGAGAGAGAGAGAGAGAGAGAGAATAGACAGAGAAACAAAGAATTCTCTCTGTGTTGATGAACAGGACATAAAACAATCATCCTAGCTGTGTTCAGACAGCAAGCCGCAAACCAGGGTCATCCAACATCCAAGGGCACTAAAGTGGTCCTCTTTCAGGCTTTGAGAATGGAAGGAGGTAGCTAGAATGAAGTGTGACTAGAGGTTGGATGAGACATTATAGTTCTAGAACCAGCGTTTAATTTTAGTTCCTCAGCATCAAAGCACACAGGGTAAATACAATCTGCTCCAAGGTGCTCTGACATCAAAGATGATGGCCTTTCCCATGCTAAGTCTATCATCACGTACATTGAATTGAAGGGGACACCACCTGGAATGGTAAGTGTCCTACAGGATGGATTTTCATGCAGTGCGACCCTTCAGGAAATGATCATGACTTACAGGATCTCCCAGCAGGACCAAGAGTAGGACCTGGGATGATGGCAGGTACACACTGATGGAGGGAGTTCAGCTAATAAATCCCTACTTGGCTTCCCAGCACTGACTCAGCAACTGAACAGAAGAATGGAGGAGTGGGCAGAGAAAGATTGAATGCCGAAGGGAATTGGAAGGGAAGCTGTGTTAAGAGCCTGTTTTGCAGCCGGCCCTGCGGCAGGTGTCTCACATATATTAGCTCATTTACCATGGCAGCTCCTCAAAGTTCATGTCGCCGGTAACAAATTGAGATTTTTTTAAGGTCACTTAAACACTGAGTTGATCTATGTGGCGAGCTAACCACCCTCAGCTCTCATCCTCCCCCATGCATTTCAGGTTTCCTGGAACTCTTTGTCCCAAACCACTTACTTGACAAATGAGGAAACTGAGGCAGCCAAAAGATATGTGACTGGGATCTTTCTTTCTTGAGCGCCTGGAAGATAACTCTCTCAGCAGGTCTTGTCCATCTCTAAGGAGTGGAGGTTCCTGGGACTTCTGTAAAATGCTCCTTTACCGGGGAAATTGTCAGGATCCATGCCTGTTCCCACCTCAAAGGCGTGGTCACTTCCAAATAACACTAAGGATCACACCTAGAAGGCTCCCCCAAAATGAACACATCCTGGACCCCATGTGAAAGAGAATGTGGTGTCCCCTATCCATGGATTTTTAGAGTTTTTTGTTGTTGTTTTTTTTTTGGTTTGGTTTGGTTTGGTTTTGGTTTTTCGAGACAGGGTTTCCCTGTAGCTTTGGAGCCTGTCCTGGAACTAGTTCTTGTAGATCAGGCTAGCCTCGAACTCACAGAGTGAGAACTCCCGAGTGCTGGGATTAAAGGTGTGCACCTCCACTGCTTGGCTCCTATCCATGTTTTATTAGGTGTCTGCCTTGTGCAGGGAGGAAAATGAACTACTGGGGGATGGGGAGATGGACAGGCCCCGCCCCCTCAGGATGCTTCTGTCT
>LOEQ01001882.1:91436-102155 GCA_001685075.1 Bramus lutescens
CCCCCATTCCACCCCGTGGTTTCTCTCTGAGTTCACGTGCAAGGAGTTAAGGATAAGAGACTTGCAAAATCCTCCACCAACTGCAGAGGGGGACAATCAAGGAAGATGGACCAGACTAGCACGCTCTTTGCTGCACCTGAAGCAGGAAGACAAGCACACAAACAGCAGCATCTGCAGGGTGGATTCTCTTAGCCTCTGCCAGACCAGACCTTGTCGTGGTCGTCATGGACATCTCAGGCTACAAACACCGGGGTCATGGTATGGCCTGGTGGAGCAGGCCTGGGTTCTGTGATCCTGTCATTTTCTAGCTGCCTTTCCTCTGACTTGTTAGCCAATCAGCTTTCCCCAAAGCCATTCAGATTTTGGTTCAAAGGATTGCAAAGGGTTCTACCCACTCTCTAATGGTTGCCACTGAGAGGCTTCTGCCTGTGTACAGTCACACGGGTCCACACACTGCCCACCATTGTTCCCTCACGGCACACCTGACCTGCAGGAGGCCAAAAAGACCTGTGGTGCCTCAGCCCCATGGAGCTGCCCTTTTCTGCTGTAGGAGGCAGTGCCTTTAGATCCCTCTCCCCAGGGAGGGGACAACACAGTGTCACACATACACTGAAGGCATTCAAGAACATAACTATAAATAATTATAGAAAACTACAGACGCAGAGCTTGCTGCCATAGCTGCACCCCCCTGCACCTTCAAAACATGGAGAGTAGCCCAAAATCTCCTTTGACTGATTTGTCTTACCTCTTTGCCTCTGACTCTCAACCCTTGACCCCAAAATGACACCCTGTATGTCCCATTATCAGCTGCCAGCGAGGTGGGGCTGGGGGTGCATCGTTATTATAATGAGCCTGTTCACCCAAGGAGTCTATGAAGTTTGGTTTGCTCGCCCAGCATGTTGGAATCTTTCATTCTGATCGTCCTCCTGAGATCGTGTCTATTTCCTTTCCATTTCAAGAGGCAGCTGTTGATCTAAGTTAGAATGGCTTGGTGATTTCCAATAAGTGCCTCGGCCCGCTGCTGATGGCCTGGCTCAATAACACACCCTGAACAAGTAAGACGTGGTGTTCCCCTTCCATGGTCATTAGGAAATGAAACCCAGCCAGTTTCCCTCTTCCTCAGCTGGCAATTTAACTCTTCCAGGTCCAGGCACAGCACTAGCCTCCCCGTAAGTTTACTAAGTAAAATGACTGGGATATGAGGCAAGAGCAACACGGGCCTTTGGGGATTCAGGGTGCTCTGGGCTATGTGCTTTTGGCCTGGAACATGGTGCTTTCTCTAGTTTTTTAAGTAGGAAGGTGAGGCTAGGTCAGAGGGATGGGGCAGGGCAATAGGGCAGCTGAGAGCTTGGTTGTCACGTGGGCTCTCAGCAGCAGCACTCAGCAGACCTTGCCTAAACAGGTATCCAAGGTCGAACCATCAAACATCCTCCCATCCTGGAGGGTCTGATCCAACCTCATTCCTATCCTGAGTCTAAACTGATGGGGCTTTGCTGGCCACATTTTTTTCTATGTGCAAGAAAAATTTACTAAGCACATTAATCATATTCTACAAGATGGCACGGTTTCATGCGGCTACCTATGAGATAAAGCCATTTTTCATGGCAGGGGAAAATGGAAATAGATCCAGAGTCCTAGTTTAGTCCTGGTGTTAGCCAGAGGTGGGATAGAGCTCTGAACTAGCTTCAATAGTCTTAAAAAATGGCTAGTTCAGAGTCCCTGCTCCTTTCAACATCTACCTGAATGCTAGGCTGCAATTCCTGACTGTCTATGCCTACCCTCTTCCAGTCAAGCAACACATATTAGCTGAAGCCTTTCTCTCTGCTAAGAACTCCTGGCTCAGGAGCTAAGCATAGATCTTAGAAGAAAAAATAAGAATGCCCTCTTGGAACTTACATTCTAGTGGGAGAAGGTAAGACACACACACATGCACACACACACACATGCACGCACACACACACAGGCATGCATTCACGCTTACACACAGAGCAGAGTCTTGCATTATACGGTGATATTAGTCAATGATGAACTACATATGTGCTCATATCCAGTGAGCTGAGATAGTCCTGCCTCCTAATGATAACAGCTGTCATGATGCCAGAGGGCAATGCATTGCTCCTGCTTGTGGCTGAGGTATAAACAAACCTATTGTAGCATTAGTCATATAAAAATGCAAAACATGCAATTGTGCGCAGCGCATAATGTTTGATAAATGAGACTAAACAACGGATGCTGGCTTATATGCTTGCTGTCCTTTTATCATTATTTTAGAGTATATCCTTCTGATAAACAAAAAAGTTGGCCATAAGTCAGCATGCCCTGTTGCTTCAGCAACAGCCTCCCGCAGCTCCCGATTAACTGTCCCTCTTGATTGTACCAGAGGTCATGATCACCAGTGACCGAGACTGTGTAGGGGTTAGTGCCAGCATTCTGTGATATTCACACAAGGAAACTGCCTCTCACCACATTTATGAGAGCACAACCTTGTCATTAAGCAGCGTGTGCCTGCATATAAACACATATTCATGCATGATCTGCGTATAAAAACATATGCAGTGTGGTATGCATAACACAGATGCATACGTGGTCTGCATATAAACACATGCATATATGGTCTGCATATAAACACATATACATACATTGTCTGTATATATAGTCATATATGCATACATGGTCTGTGTATAATCACATATACATACATGACCTGTGTATCATCACATATGCATACATGGTCTTCATATAAATACATACGCAAACATGATTTGTGTATAAATACATACACAGTCTGTGAATAAACACATATGAATACACAGTCTGCATATAAACACATATGCATACATGATCTGTACATGTTGTACTCTACATACATGGTAATACTCTAGAGAAACATTAGGAATAGGAAATCCCAAGACAGAGGAAAAGAGGTGTCCTGGACAGAGAAGACCTCTTAGCTGACACTGAGGGGGACCTTCAGGAAGTGAGGGGGCTCACTCTCATGACTAGAAGAGTACACTAGATGAATAGCATGGTCACAGCAAAGGCCAGGAGGTGAGTGCCCCAGCGTGTTCAGGAATCAGTACAAAAGCCACAGCAACTGGAGCAGAGCACACAGGGAAGACAGCTAGAGAAGAGGTCAGCAAGGTCAGCAGAGCCAGAGCAGAGAGGGCATCACAGGATGTCATGAGGGCTGGCTCTCACTTCAGAGATTTGTATTCATTTTAGCTGGCCTCTCTTAAAGCTCTCCATTCAAGTTGAGTCTGGGAAGTTTGGCCCCAGATCGTCGCCCAGGTGCAAATGCTGCCCAGTGAAGAGGCTGAATACTGGATGTATCCATGGAGCAATCACTGGGGAGCACATGTGGGTGAAGCAGGGGGCCTACCTTGCTGATGTGTGCCTGGTAGGACTCTGCTCTTGACTCCATTCCCTTCCAAGGGCAGGATTGCAATGGGCAGAAAGCAAGACGGGCTGTCGAGTGAGAAATAAAACACTGCTGGTTCTGGGTAGATGCCCCCCTAGCCAGCCAAGGGGAAGAACGAGTCTGACCTGAAGCAGAAACTTAAAGGCCAAAAACCCCTACTTCTCTAGGGCCTAAGAACACTGATCGCAACACCTCCAGCAGAAAGGGAAGAGCTGTAGACCATGATCCGTAGGAGCAAGACAGAAGAGGAATTCCAGAAAGAGAACCATTGCATTCTGAGACTGTGATGAGCTGATTGTGTAATGAGCCTCAGCAAAGAAGGGAGACTTGATCATACAACTTACCCACAATCCTGCACCTCTGGGCTAAGCCTTACAAGGAATGCCTAAGCATTTGGTAGGCTGGCCTGCCAGCAGTAGATACAGAAAGATAGAGGAAAGGGGAAGGCTTCCAGGGTGGCAGCTACCAAGGTCTATAAGTCAAACATCTTTCAAATGACATGCAGACCCTGAGAGATCCCTCTGAGAACTGGTTCAGGGGGTCCCTGGGAGCAAGCTGTCATGCTGCCAAAAATCAACCAATCGATCATACTGATTGCAGAGAAAGTGATGGTCCTATGATCTGTGCCACTGTCCAATTCTATTTTGAAGTTGAAGATCCTGGGGTCCACACAGAAAGGCCCAGGGCCTGAGTCTTAGGCTCTCCCTAAGAGGTATCTGGAAGCTGTTAAGCCTGTTCTCTGGGTAGAGACCATTGCAAGGTGCGTCTTCAGTGATGCAAATCCAGGGGGGATACGGACTTACTATCCTTCCAGCTAAGACCCAAAGAGACATAAGTCTCACAGCGCTCGCTCATATCCAACTTTCTGCTTACAACAGGACTTCCTAACAAGGCTGGCCACATGTACCAACACTCCGCAGATTGCTCTGGACTCTATTCGCCCCTGCCCCAGATCCATGCAGTAAGACACAGAAAGGCAATTTTGAGGATCCAAATAGGGTGTCATCAGCGTTGTAAACCAACAGTGCCCCTGGACCGCTTTGAACCGCCAACGAGGTCAAATCTCCATTGGGGAGAGAGAGTTGGTACAGAAGCCCCCAAACGCTATGAACACACATCCCAAGGTGGTGTCGTGTGCTGGTCCCTTGGTGCAGTGGCTTCGCCTTCAGCCAGCTTCTTAACAAATTGAGAATTATGAGTAATTTCAGGCCACTGGAGTCCCTCAAAATGCCCTTTCATCTTCCTTGGTGGATAAACGTGAAGGGTGGATGGACCCAGCAGGTGTCATCCCGTGAGATCTGTTCGGGCAACCAGGCCAGATGTGAGTTTTCACATGTAACGGGGCGAAAGCAGCTGCTCTGTCTTTAATTGTCAACCCTCTATAGATTGTGAGCAAGGAGAAGATAAAGCAGAGGGTTGTTTTCCTGGAAGCCTCCTTTGGCTGCAGGTGCTCCAACAGCCCGAATCACACTCAAAGGCTGACCTCAGTGGCTGTGCAAATTCCTACCTACAGAACTGGCCACGCTTTGAGTGGGCCACAGGTGAGAGATATTGTGACCTCTGACTGTTAGATAGTTTACAGGCTAAGGTGGAAATGCATGTGTGCATTCCCCCAGGGAATGATGCCTCAGAAGGCTCAGGTGGATCTCATCTCCAGGAGACTCCAGGGATGGCTTCCTTAGACAAACCATCCTGAAGGAGAAGCCAGTGAGCGAAGTGTGTAATTGCCACCTCTTCCTACAGTGAGCACTGTGGCAGCTGTCTAGAGCTCAAGACTCGTGGAATAAAAATTGAAACAGCCAAGCAGAGTGTCAGTGTTTACCGAAAGAAAGATGAATTTTGTCTCCTTGCAAGTTGTTTTGCAATAGACCAGCAAGTTCTGAAGCCGGTGACATAGATTCAGAGCCCTATTGTGGGGGAAACCTGGCAAGCAAGCATGCCCTCTGCTCTCTCCCTTTGCAAACCTGGAAGGTGGGGTCCAGGAGATGTAAGGGACTTGCTGAGAGCCCTGCAGGCACACCCGGACATCTCTGAGCGTGCAACTCTTCTCCCCTCCAATCCCTAACTGGCAGCTGCTCTTGCTGTAGGCATTCGGTCCTGTGCCAGCACATACAGAAGTTTCTGTGCAAACTAGGAAATGATGCTCTTCCTATCATGAGGCCCAGAGCAGGTGCACAGATGGATGAGTTGAGTGTGGCTGGATTTTAGCCTCATCCACCCAGCTGGACCAATGTTCCAGTACAGGGGCACAACCTCACAACACTGTGTGCAGTCAGCCCCCATGCTCCTGTTTGGTTTGTTGGTTTTTCTCTTGCACCCCGGCTGCACTATAGGACCATTCCTCCCCCACTTTCTCCATCACCAGCATGCCAGTGCATTCACATCCCTTTCCATGCTAGCTGACCCACTCCTTCCCTTTCTCCACCTCCCCAGACTCATTTCAGCCCAATTGGTTGTCAGCCATTCCCTTCTACCAGGCACTCTGTGCTCCAGCTCCTTTGGATTAACAGCTTGTACTCTGAAAATGTCTTGAGATATGATTGGCAAGCTACAGCCCATGGATCAAAGGGAGCCTGGGTCTGTTTTTGTAAATAAAGTTTTATTGGCACATGGCCTAGTCTGGTCTTTGACACAGTGCCTGTGACAGCTGTTGGGCTACAGCAACAGAGCTGACCAGAGAGCAAGGCCCACAGAGGAGGAAAAAAATATGCTAGCCAAGCTTGTTGAAACAATCCAGTAATCCTAGCTCCTTGGGAAGCTGAGGTGGATCAAAAGTTCTGAGCCAACCTAAGCAATTCATTGAGTCACTAAAGTGGTTCAAAAGAAGTTTAATTAAATATGACTCAGAGATATGGTGCCTGCCTAGCCTGCATTAGTTCCTAGGTTCGATCCACGGTACAAAAAATAAAAATACAATTTAAAAGCTAACATATTTATCACTATCTAAAGAAATGATTAAGGGACCCATTAGCTCACTGACTTAGTTGATGTCACTAGCCAACAGATGGCAAGAGTCAACTCAATATCAAATCTAGAACATCCTGGACTCCTAAAGGACAAAATATCCTTTGATATTTTGATATCTTTAGACCTTACCTTCTTTCCAGACTTGAGAAAAAGCACACAGACAATTCCTCAGAAACTGGATTTGGAAGCTCAAACGTATCTTCTCGTTGTGAGCTCCTGAAAGCCCGTGGTCTTGTAGAGACATCTCTGTTCTTGCCTTGGGCCCAATGAGGGACAACATCGTGGCAGTCACCCTCCCAAAGGTGCTGACCTTCCCAGCGGCTCAGCCCTGTGTCTAATCGATGCTTCCTGTTCTCAGTTCTGAGCTGCTGCACTTGCCCTGGCAGCACGTCCTCTGCCTTCACGCTTGGAGAAGGGACAGCCAATCAAAGGACTCCAGAGAGCATGACATTTAAACACTCTGCAGCCACTGTCCCTGGTGACTCTCAGATCAGCTCAACTGCAATTTACAAATAATACAAGCATGTCTGCTCTCTGATGTCCCCACTCTCTGTCCTCCCAACTCTGCTTGCCAGGGTTTCTAAGAGCAGCACCCTGGAGTGGGGTGACAATTGTGCCATCTATCCCAGAGAATTCAGGAAATCCTCTTAGGATGTAGAAGGAAGAGAGGGGAGAAGCTCCAAAGGTGACTCGAAGCAGACGAGCCTGGGCATCAAGGTGGGCACTGAGGGAATCAGAGGGCCCCAGTATATTGACCCCTGGGGGAGACAGTGCATGGTTTATGGGCACTATATACCACACACAGAGAATAGCCCACGTATTCCTGGCTATTCCTAGAAAGCCAGCTTGCTCTCATCATTTCCTATGTGAGACAATTCAAGGGTACTGGACATGAAATCCTAGTTGGTCAGGGCATATTTAGAACTCAAATCACATCACTTTGAGTCCCAAATTCAGCCTCTCTCCTCTTAAACATCGGGCCCCCAAGGCAAGAACAATCTGAGGTCAGTAAAGTAAGATTCCAGATGGTCACTTTCCTAAAGGGTCCATCTTCCCACAAAATCTATTTCCCAACAAAACCATTAATCTAATCCAGGAAATTTGAGATGGTGATGCTGTTGTGGATTACCCAGCTCCATCCTCCCCTGACCACCAGCAAGGCCTCCAGCCAAGGTCCTTTGTCAATGAGTAGCAGCCCCCTTCCCTTGTCTTCTCTTTCATGTATACTTGATTTTATGAAACTGCAGAACTCCCTCCCCACTGCCCTGCAGGCTCCTGGTACACTCAGCCCTCTGTGTGCCAGTGGTCTGGTACCCTTAGCCATACAAATGATCAGGATGCTGAAGGGGAGAGAAGGGTGCAGCAACAATCTCAGGAAAGTGACTGTCCCTACCTGAGCAGCTACGGGCCTGCACAATAGGTCATCTATACGGCAGTTCAATTCTAACTGGCTGCCTGGTGGGAGGCATACGTCTGGTACTAGCCACTGAATTTGAGTCTGAGGCCTACCACTCACCTTATTCAATATCTGAGATAGATTTGAACATCTTTATTTCAGTGTCTGCAATAGGAACATGGCATCAACCCACCTGAGTCTCAACGGAGGGAGGGTTGATTTTACACAGTTTCAAAACAGCATGTTGCACAGGGACACATGAGCATTTGTAACATCTTAGATGTGCACATTTCATAACATCCACACTGTTTCGGGTTTTGTTTTCAATGATCCTATTATGATCCCTTCAAAACCACAGGATTGTCTTTTTCTGCCATGGTTGGTACAGCAAAAAAAAAAACCCTACTTTAAACTAAAAATGGGATACGGTAAATGACATTTTCAGGAGTTGATGCTCTGCGTCATTTGTGCTCTGTTAGGTATTTGTGTGTATGTGTATGCATGTGTGTGGTGTATGTGTGTTCACAGGGGCATGTGGGTACATGCACATGTGTATACATGTATATGGAGGCTATAGGTCAATGTGGTGTCTTCCTTGATCACATTCCACCTTACCTTTTCAGACAGAGTCTCTCACTAAATCAGGCACTCACTGATTGGCCAAACTGGCTGGCCAGCAAGCTTCAGGGATCCAACTATCTTCCCAACCTCAACTATGTGCTATAAATTCACATCACAACACCCAGGGTGCTGGGGATCTGAACTTGGGTCCTTATGTATGCGGGTACGGCAGTCATTATAGCAATGCTCCGTCTCCCCAGCCTCTTGCTAAGGTCTTTGAGAAGACCTCCAAGCCCTTTCTGTCTACTTACCTGTTTTAATATAGAAGACGCTCAAGGTCGTATGGTTGAGTTTTCAGATCAAGCCATCCCTCAGCAAACTGGATATGCAGGCCTTGTCCGGAATATCGGAGGAGTGCCTCAAGGAGCAGTAGACACACTGGTCAGGAAAACCAAGCTGACTGCTTAACATCAGCCTGGGAGTTGGCTTCTGTCCATCTCTGACCATCTCTGTGTCTTTACCCTCTCTTTCAGAGCTCATTTAAAGTTGAGAAGGATGTCTCAAATACTTGTCTAATATAACTTCACAGGTAAGGCTCCCAAGGTTGAACAAGATGACAAGATTTCCCCTCTGTGACCCAAAGGCAGCTTTTCACAACTTAGACCTACCACAAAAAAACAGCACCTGTCTTATTTGTCACTTTTGGTTTCAAATTACTTTGACTTTTCCTTAAAAATTTAATCATTTTTAGAAGGTGAACATCAACCCCCACGGAGACCCATAACAGTGGAAAATTGGCCATGAATAGATTCACCTGTATTAACATGGAGTGTGTGGTTTTATCCCCTGGCATCCTAACCCACTTGGTAGGGGCTGCTTGACTTAAATCCACTCCACAAATTAGAAAAGTCTGGGCCAAGAATTTCTCCAGCCAGCACGTAAGCTTAAAACTTTGCTCTTTCAAGAGCAAAGGAAAGTTTATCTCATTTGGGCATTCAGCAGTCCATGACTAGATACCAAGGTACACATGCATGCATACACACATGTCCACATGTGAAGAAGCAACTTTGGAGCAAAGTCAAGCTACAAGAGGTGAGTCAAACTCACAAGCTCCCAGAATCAGCAGACATCTCAGTGACCAGGATATCCTTAGCAAGAGCCTAGGGCGGACACAAGGGTCCATCCTGGCTTACTGGTATCAGGAGGGTCCTTTGGACACACCCAGGCCTAAGGATAACGTGCAAAGCTTGTTTTCTGGAAACAACAGTAAAATCAGGCTCAAGCCCATCCCTGGGAAACCTGCTCTATTTTTCCTTGCAAATGCAAGGTTTGAGGACTCAAGAACTAAGACAATGCCACTGTGACTAGTGTCAACATAAGGCAGAGACCTGGCTCTGAAGATGAGCCCAAGTTCAGAGTGAGACCAGCAGCACTGCTCCCACGAGGGCCAGAACATTGATCTCATGAACATGGGCCCCTTTACATCCCCACTACCAGCTTCTGCAGACCTTCTTCTTGGCCTGCTGTACCTGCTGCAAGAAAGGAGGCCTGCAGAGGCAAGAGCCAATAGGAACCTGATGTCCACCCTCTTATCTGAGCATAACTGCCCATGGCAGATGTTCCCAGGACATAGACAGCATTGAGATGTGCCTTTAGACTTGCAAAGGTCCTGGAATAGTGGACAAGAGCTATTGTGCCTGGCACACGGACATATTGCCTGGATGAAGAATGTTCAGGAACCAGTGGCTAAGGGAGCTGATGTCATTATGTCTGATGACTAAGGTAAGCATACAGGTTACCAAATAACTGCAAAGTAACTGAAAATTGCTCTCTGTGGGTCCCCTCAGCCTGCTCCTGGTCCTACTGTTTCTTTGCCTTTCTCTGTCCCCAGCCTCCGTCTCAAGGGCTAGGCCCCAGTGTTCCTTAGATGTTCTATACTTTCTGCTCCAGCCTTCTTTGGATCCCCTTCTGATTCTGTGAACCCCCACCTCCCAGAACCTTCCAGGAAATCCCTTCCAAACCTATGGAGTCTTTGCTGATTACAAGAACAATGTATTCTCAAGCGGCCAGTTCAGTAAGGCCGAGGTGGCTGGGAAGAGGGCTGGCTGGCTCACTGTCCTTCCTCCAGGCTGAAGCTGGAGCATAACATGTCAATGTCACCACTGTGAACAGATGTTACTAACATGTGTACAATCAATAAGAGTCATTTGAGCAGAACCAGGACAGAAAAACTGAAAAATGACATCACTCCATAGGGTGACAAGGCAGGATCACTGGCAACCCTAAAGATGTAGAACAGACTTTCCTCTCCATCCTGCCTACCTCATGCGTGTGTGTGTGTGTGTGTGTGTGTGTGTGTGTGTGTGTGTGTGTGTGT
>LOEQ01001882.1:119010-140983 GCA_001685075.1 Bramus lutescens
AAAGGTGTCCATATTAGATGCTGTATGCCCATTTCATTTGAATTTCGGATGAATGTGGGTTTTTTAATTATTACTGTTATTATAATTCATCTCAGACAAACTTGTACTAAAAAAAGTTTTCTGATCTGAAATTCAAATTTTACTGGGAATCCTCTTAATTTTATCTGTTAGCACAGGTACCCCAGCAAAAGGAGAAAGAGCAGAGCTGGGGATGCAGAAAACAACCCAAATAGGAGCACTCACCCAGACTGGGGAGTGGGGCACTTCTCAAAGAAATTCTCCAACTGTGGTAAATAGGCACAGACTGCCTGCACTGTCATTGGCCGGAAAATTGTTGGACATGCAAATTCTCTAGGCTCCGCCCCAAACATACCCTTCCTGAAATTGCAGCAACAGAGCTAGGAATCTCTCCACTAGGCCTCCAGAGGGTGGGGTGGCAGGTTCCAGTCTGAAGTGTGGCCATCTGAACAGGCTGCAGAGTTGAGCTTATGAGTGCCTTTCAGCTCCTGCCTTCTGGCCTCAGCTTTCAATACCCCTACTTTACACCCCAGTGGAAGAATTAAAATCCTAGGAGACTTGTGGCTACATGCAGAATATGCACGCTTCTGTATACATAAGTACATTATGTGTGCATGCATGAACGCGTGTGCACACATATACACATATATGTACACACACACACACGCATGCACGCCTGCACCCAAAGAAACATATAGTACACAGTTATATGAACATGCTCTTCTAACCACTTTGTGTGTGGTGTTATCCAAAAGAAAAGATGCAGATTTGTGTTTTATAAGTGACATTCTGTCTTGGTTCAGGCTGTAACACCTTGTCAAATCTGTTAAGGAGTGCTGCATTTTGAATCTGAAGGGTCTCCACAGACCCATGCTTTGGGTATATGTATGTTCCACAACTACTGGTGCCTGTAAGGGGACTGTGGAGCCTTAGGAGGTAGGACCTAGCAGACATCTAGAGGTGAGGCTTTGAAAGTTTTAGCCTGGTCCCTAATTCTGGCCCCTCTGCTTCCTGCTCATTAATGATGTGAGAATCCTCTCCCACATGCTGCCACCACCATGAATTCTGCCATGTCCTCCCTGCCGTGACAGACTGAGACTCAGTATAGACTGTATGGACACCACCTCCGGGACCAGGTGGACACCTGGCCTAGACTGGATCAACTGTGAAACCCCTTTCTTTTAGCCATTATGGTTCAAAAAGGGATTCCTGACTAAGGTTTTCCTGATGCAAGAAAGAACATTATTTGCTTTCTGGTTTCCAGACTAGAGCACAAACATACCAGCTCCATAGTAGTGGCCTTATGGTCACATTCAAAACATTTCCATAACAATTTGAATGAAGAAAGGAAAAAAGGAGAGAGGGGATAGAAAGGTGAGAAGAAAGGGAAGAGGGAGAGGGAGGAAGGGAAAGAGACTTTCTTCCTTGCTTCCTAGGATACACCTCTATCACTTCTATATTTTATTTTGTGAGCCAATCAATTTCTTTTATTTTTAACCTAGCTGTATCTCTGTTAGCTAATTTACTTTTTAATTATTGACTACTACTTAGCTTCACTCTCTGCTATTAAATGGCTTTCTCTGGCCAAACTTGAACCCACCAGGAAAAAGCACTCCATGAAAAGGTTAAGCAGAAGCCTAGGGAGGCGGCTCAGTGGGTGAAGTGCTTGCCTCACGAGCAGTGGACCTGCTTCCAATCCCCAGCACCCACATAAAATACTAGCATAGTGGCATGTGCTTATGATTCTAGGGCTGGAGTACAGAGACAGGAGGATTCCTGAGGTTCACCGGCCAGCCAAGCCCAACAGAGATGAGAGACCCTGTCTCCGATGAAGGGACAGTGTGGTTGGATGACATCTCATCTCATCCTCTGGCTTCCACATTTACACATGTGCATACACCACAGCCACGCCCCAAACAGAGACACACCAATTAATCAATAATATCAATTAATTAATTTTATTTAAAAAAAACTGCCCTCGGAGCTCACTCCTGACAAACTGTCATGCACAGCCCAACCTGGCCTGGACCCAGACTGGAAACACCTCAGCCCCAACCATCTGT
Organism: Bramus lutescens; assembly: GCA_001685075.1. Classification (NCBI taxonomy): domain Eukaryota; kingdom Metazoa; phylum Chordata; class Mammalia; order Rodentia; family Cricetidae; genus Bramus; species Bramus lutescens. The sequence goes on from LOEQ01001882.1 coordinate 121,092, forward strand.
AACCTTTCCCCTGGCTCAGGAGCACGCTCCAGCCAAAGTAAAGCCTATCTAAGGCAGCTTCACCCCTCCCCATCCAAGAAGCCTGCTCCCGCAAAACTACCACATGAAACAGAACCCAGTAGGAACCCGGACAAGCAGCTCCCCTCCCCTGCAACTGTACAGCAACCATCCTCATCAACTGTGTACAGCCATCATTCCGTTTACCGTCCTCTGAGACTGAACCAAAGCAAACTGGCCTGGCCTGGCACAGATATGGACAGAAAGCACTCCCCCAATTGACCAGCTATGAGCAACCCAGGAAAGCATATGCTCACACACACACACACACACACACACACACACTACCACTCCCACACCCTTACCTGCCTCTTCTTACCTAGTCTTCTCTGAGTTGCCCAATCCTCTGAGTTACCTCCAGGCTCCAGCATTTTGGGCATTAAACATTTAGCAAGACACATTGAACAACAACCTAACTCCAGATGACCAGGTCTCATCAGGAAAACAAATGTAAGCAATACAAAAAAGAATAAGGAGAAGGAAGAGGAAAGAAAGAAAGGTAAAGAAAAAGAAAACTCCAGTCCCACTGCCATGGTCCCCAAGAAGAAACACAAGACACAGAATTCCACAGAACAATTATAAGTCTGTTCAAAGAGGTCAGAGAGTTTAAAGAGAGCCCCAGCACTAGAATGACCTCTGGACAGTAATAAACTGACTGTAGCCCAAGGAAACACAAACACACATCTGAATGAGCGAAGGACGCTCATTCAGGGTATGAAAATAGAATTCAGTGAAGAAGTGGAAATAATGAAGAAAATTAACCTGAAATAAAGCTGGAAATGAAACTCTCCACTAGTCCAATAAAAAGTTAAGCTGATAGTTTCACCAGCCAAATGGATAGTGCAGAAGACAGAATATTTGGGCTTAAAGACAAATTAGAGGAACTGGACCATTCAACCAAAGAAAATGGAAAAATGAAACTTTAATGCACGAGCAGATGATGCAGAGTCTGCGAGAAACCAAAACAGGCCAAATCTGTTAACAACAGGCAGAGAAGAAGACTCCCATATCAAAGTCAGAGAAAATATCTTCAGTAAAGGCATAAAATAAAAATTCCTAAATCATGGGAAAAATATGTTCATACAGGTATAAGAGGCCCAAAGAACACCAAATAGGCAGGCCCGGAAGAGAATATTTATTCACAACAGCATGCAATGATTAAAATACAAAAAAAAACACCCCACAGAATAAAGAAAGGACATTGAAAGCTCCCAGGGAGAAATGCTAAGCCACATACATACAAAGGCAAGTCCATCTGAATAACAGTTGATTACTCAGAGAAACCTTTAAAGCCTGAAAATCTAGGAAAGATAGATTCCAGGCTCTGAAAGATCATAACTGCCAACAGAGAATATTAAACTCAGGAAAGCTATATTTTATAAGTAAAGGGGAAATAAAAACTTTCCATGATAAAAACAAACTAAAGGAATTTATGACCATTAAGTCAACTCTTCAGAGGATGCTGGAGAGAACACTTGAGACCGAAGAGGAAGATAAATACATCCAAGAGCCTATAGAGAAAAATAGACAATACCAGAGCAATTCATCATCGAAACTAAGAAAATATCACAAACCCATCAAAACTACAGAAATTAATATACACCTTTCAGTTATAAGTCTGCATGCTAATGGCCTCAACTCTCCAATAAAAAAATACAGACTATCAAACTGAATTAAAAAACAAGATCCATCTTTGCTTCCATCAAGGGAAACATCACCTTGGAATAAAGTTATTGATGGGAAAGACTGCCACAAGTACTGGACTAGGAAACAAGCAAGCAGAGCTATTCTGATACCTTAAAAAATAGACTCCAAACTGAAACTGGTCAAAGGAAATAAAGAAAGACACTTCATGCTCATCAAGAGGACATCAATTCTAAGCATATACGCACCAAACACAAGAGCACCCAATTTTAGAAAACAAGTTCTACTAGATATAAAACAACAAATTAGCCCCAAAACGATAATTGTAGGAGCTTTGATACCCCAATCTCACCCACAGACAGGTAATCTAAACAAAATTTAGATAGAAAAACATTGTAAATAAATGGCACAAATAATCAGAAGGACCTATTGGACATCTATAAGACATTCCTCCAAAACAGTAAGCAATACACATTCTTCTCAGTAGCATGTAGAAGAGTCTCCAAAACAGACCACAATTCAGGACACAAAGCAAGCCTTAACAAATGTAAGAAAATGGACTCCTGGAAACTTGGAAACTCCGTGGTTAGTTGTGGATCTCTGTGTCAGCTTCCATCTGTTTCTGGATGAGAGTTCTAGCTTCTGTGGGGTTGTGGACTGTAGGCTGGTTATCCTCTGCTTTACGTCTGATCTCCACTTACAAGTGAGTACATACAATATTTGCACTTCTGGGTCTGGATTAGCTCACTCAGGATGGCTTTTTCTAGTTCCACCCATTTACCTGCAAATTTAAACATGTCATTGTTTTTTTAACCACTGAGTAGTATTCTATTGTGTAAATGTACCACATTTTCTTTATTTATTCTTCGGTTGAGGGGCATCTAGGTTGTTTCCAGGTTCTAGCTAATAAGAATAATGCTGTTATGAACATAGTTGAGCACATGTCCTTGTGGAGTAAGTGTGCCTCCTTTGGGTATATGTCCAAAAGTGATATTGCTATGTCTTGAGGTAGACTGATTCTTAATTTTCCAAAAAAAAATACTGATTTCCAAAGTGGTTGTACAAGTTTGCACCCCCATCAGCAATAGCTGAGTGTTCCTCTTACTCCACATCCTCTCCAGCATAAGTTGTCATCAGTGAGGGAGAAGCAATAATACGAACAAAGGGGTCGAGACCATGATAGGGAAACCCACAGAATCAGCTGAGCCGAGCTAGTGGGGGCTCACTAACTCCAGACTGACACCTGGGGAACCTAGATAGGACCAAACTAGACCCCATGAATGCAGGCAACAATAGAGTGACTTGGGCAACATATGGGGACCACTGACAGTGGGACCAGGATCTAACCCTAATGCATGAACTGACTGTGGAGCCCATTCTCTATGGAGAGACACCTTACTCAGCCTGGGAGGGAGTGGGCAGGGGAGGCCTCGGTCCTGCCTCAACAAGGTGATGGCATAGACTTAGATGACTTCCCAGGGGAGGCCTTACCCTCTCTGAAGAGCAGATGGGGGATGGGGTGCAGGGAAGGTGGGTGAAGGGGAGGGGAGGAGAGAGGGGAAGCTGGAATTGGTATGGGAAAAAAGTTAATTAATTAATTAGTTTACAAAGACTAAAAAAGCAAATATAAGAAAATGGAAATAACTTCCTCTATTCTGTCTGACCACAATGGAATAAATCTAGATATCAAGAGCAAGAAAACTTCACCAAGTCCATAAACACATGGAGACCAAACTACCCTATTAAATGATAATTGGGTCATTGAAAAAAATCAAGAAGGAAATAAACATAAAATTGAATGAAAATGAAACCACCTCATACCAAAGTCTATGGGACATAATGAAGGTCATCCTAAAAGGAAAGTTTATAGTGCTAAGTGCCTATATTAAAACTTCTAAATGATTTCAAATAAATAAATTTAATGATGCACTGTAAGGCCTTGGAAAAACAAGAGTAAACAAAATCCAAAGGTAGTAAACGGGTGAAAATAATCAAGATCAGAGCTTAATGAAATAGAAATTACATAAACAGTATAAAGAATGAATGAAACAAAGATCTGGCTCTTCGGAAAGATAAATGAGACTGACAAACTGTTAGCCAAATTAAAGGAAAAAGAGGAACACCTAAATTAATAAAATTGAGTTGAAGAGCAAGACATAACACATACCAAATAAATTCGGAAAATCACAACGCACATCTTAAAAACATACATTCCACTAAATTGGAAAATTAAAAGAAATGAATGAATTTCTCAATGCGTATGACCTACCAAAATCATACCAAGATAAAAATGAAGAATTTAAACAGATAAATAACCAACAATAAAGCGAAAGCAGAAACAGTCTCCAAACCAGGAAGGCCCCAAGATTTCTCCCTGGTTAACACAGATGCAAAAATCCTCTGTAAGATGCTCGCAAACTGATTCACTGCAGAGTTCCACCAGACCTCTGAAAAAGAACTACAACCGATACTATTCAAATTATCCCAAAAAATAGAAAAGAAGGAAATTCTTCCAAACTCTTTTCTCTAAAGCAGGTATTACCCCAATACCAAAACCAGACAAAGACACAATAAACAAAAAAAGTACATAAAAATCTCCATGATAACACAGCTGCAAAAATTCTCAATAAAATACTTGCAAACTGAATCCCAGATCACCTCCAAAAAGATCACCCATCATGACTGAGCTGGCTTCACTCCAGTAATGCAGAGATAGTTCAGCCTTAAACATGAATCAATAAACATGAATTCATACAAATACTGCAAACCTGTTCAAAAATACTATGAAGAGCCTTTGGACCCCAGGGAAGAATCTACTGTTGCTTGGCTAAACTGACATAGCATCAAGTCACCTTCTAAACACATACGCTTGTATCCACAGTCAAAGGCTACTCTTGCCCTTAATTAGAGAAGACTTTCTTCCCAGTGAATGGAGATAAATGCAGAAACCACAGCTGCACAAAATGCTGATATTAAAGCATGGTTGAGGAATCTGCCCCTAAACAAGATATTAATGCTCTTTTGGTTAGTCTTATTAATGTGGCAGAGCCTGGAGGAGACTCAGTTGATGGACTGACAAAATCAGATTGGCCTATGGCCATGTCTGTGAGTGATTGATTATTGATTGACTTAGAACAGCCCAACCCACTGTGGGTGGTACTATCCCTAGGCAGTTAGGCCTGAGTTTTATAAGCTGAGTGAGCCTGAGAGCAAGCAGTGTTTCTCCATGATTCCCATCTCAAGTATCTGACCTGGATGACCTCAGAGATGGATTTTGACCTGGAAGTGTAAGTTAAATAAACCCTTTTCTCCCCAAGTTTCTTTGGTTCAGAGTATTTATCACAGCAACAAAATGAAACTAGAACATGTACCAGTCTCTTGAGGACCAGGGAACATTGTAGTGGGCAGGGGGTGTTATGTAAAAGCCTTAAGTGACAACTAACAGGTTCTGGGAGAAGGGATCATAGTATACATTTGTAAACCCCTTGGTGAGCCCACCAGGCTCTGATGGATAGTTCTAAACCTGTATTCACACAAACAGCCCTGGATAATTCTACTATATACAAAATAAATCAAAAGTCATGAATATGGAAGACAGATTTATAGAGAAGGGGGACTTGCTAAGAAGGGAGGTAAATAAGAGAAGGCATGGGGTTAGGAAGGATAACCAGGATGCAATGTGTGTGTATATATATATATATATATATGGTGTGGGAAGTACTTCTGTATATTGTTGCAGAGGAAAATAGGCAGAGTCAAGAAGACACCATGTAGCCACAGAAGGAGAAAGGGGTGAGTCACCATCCAGAACCTTACCAGTAAACCACAAGCCTTGTGGTAAAATATAAAATAATAGAAATAGGTTAATTTAAGATGTAAGAGTTAGTTCATAAAGAACCTAAGCTATTGGCCAAGCAGTGTTGTAATTAATATAGTTTCTGTGTGATTANATTGTAGTGGGCAGGGGGTGTTATGTAAAAGCCTTAAGTGACAACTAACAGGTTCTGGGAGAAGGGATCATAGTATACATTTGTAAACCCCTTGGTGAGCCCACCAGGCTCTGATGGATAGTTCTAAACCTGTATTCACACAAACAGCCCTGGATAATTCTACTATATACAAAATAAATCAAAAGTCATGAATATGGAAGACAGATTTATAGAGAAGGGGGACTTGCTAAGAAGGGAGGTAAATAAGAGAAGGCATGGGGTTAGGAAGGATAACCAGGATGCAATGTGTGTGTATATATATATATATATATATGGTGTGGGAAGTACTTCTGTATATTGTTGCAGAGGAAAATAGGCAGAGTCAAGAAGACACCATGTAGCCACAGAAGGAGAAAGGGGTGAGTCACCATCCAGAACCTTACCAGTAAACCACAAGCCTTGTGGTAAAATATAAAATAATAGAAATAGGTTAATTTAAGATGTAAGAGTTAGTTCATAAAGAACCTAAGCTATTGGCCAAGCAGTGTTGTAATTAATATAGTTTCTGTGTGATTATTTCAGGTCTGGGAAGCTGGGAAATGAACAAGCAGCCTCAACCTAAACACACACACACACACACACATAATATATATTATACTATTAAAGAACAAATTTTATTAAATAAAAGATGTTCACATGGGGATACAGCTTAGTGGTAGAACACATATCTAGAATAGGCAAGGTCTTAGGTTCTATGCCCAGCATGGAAAACAAAATGATCCCAGGCCAAGAATCAAATCCCCAGAGGTCTGTAACCCATGCAAAAGAGGAGGATGTAAGGAGCATTTCAACAAGAAGTAAACACTGAGCTGACTTCTGCAAGAAGGCAGTGTGGACCAGGAACTCTCTGGCCAGTTTAATCAGGGAAGAGCTACTCGGAAAGACCCCAGCACTACGGGAAGATACATCACTATCAAAAATGACAAGAATGTGGGTTATGCCTGTATCTAAAATTTTAAATATGTGATCACGTTAAGGGATTAAAAAGCAGCAGCCAGCATGGTTTATGCCCCCCGGGTTACAAACAGGGAAAACATTAAGCTGAGGGTTGAGGAAACTCATAAGGAAATTTCAAAAGACACTGCTCATTGTGTTCTCTTTTAATAAACTTGCTTGGAAGTTGTAATTATTGAAGTTTAACTGAACAAAGCCTTGGGAATCCTGACTTATTATAAACAATAATTTTTCTAGGCCTTCTCTTAGAGAAAATGTTCTGAGTTCTGAGACTATCAGCAAATTCAGCCCATTCTACCCTGAGATGAAGAGTCAGAGACCAGCTCTTGACTCTCAAGCAGCCCCAGTTAATGAGAGGGGCCATGTTAGAGAGAGACTTGGTGCTGACCAAGGAAAGGCTTCCAGACATTTCCAGACATGAAGCTGCCCATGAACTTCCCTCTTTTCCTTGAGATCTTCCATTGAAGGATCCAGTCATGGCACCCAGTCTCTGACATGGCCACCCACTGGGTTTGAACCTTGGCTCAGCTGGGTCTGAATGACCTACTCAGGTCATTCAATAAGGCCTTATTTTCCTCACCAGCTAAATTGAGGTAGCAATGGCACTTAGCTCGTGCGGGCCTTAGGAGGATTCAAGGAGCTATCTGATGAGGGTGTGGAAGTGTCCAGACAATGTCTAGCACAGTGGATACCCTGCCAGGGTTTGCTATTGTGGGGATAGTTGTGATGGATAGGAGTTCTGGGTAGGAGTTCTGTTCCTCCACACCACTCACAATAACCCTGACCAATAGGTACCACACAGCACTTCACTAGCCTCTCTATGATGGTACTCTGACAACAGTGCTCCAAAATTAGCCGCAGCAGCACTGTTTTCTAGAATTCACTGCATAGCACTGCACCAGGCTAGGAGACTTAAGTTCAAATCCAAACTCTGAAACCAGTAGGTTTTCCCTGCTGTGCTGCCATAGCCCACTTGTCTCAGCCCCTCACTTCCACCCTACAGCATTCTGAAGCCACAGAGACATAGTTCTCTTCCAGAGCCATGTCAGAAAATGACTGGGTACCCCCTTCCTCCATCCTCACCCAGCCTGAAGGGCACACCATCTCTCCTCCAGGTAAGCCAAGAGAGTGTCCTTGGGAAATATTGGCCTGGAAGAGGCTGTGGTTATAGTCACTGGGCCCCAGCTGACCGGGAGCACTCAATCAGACCTAGTACACCAGCAGAAGACCTGTGTGCCAACCCCGGCAAAGGACCCACACCTTCTCTTGGAATGAGTCAGCAGGACCTAGGAGGGGCAAAGGCCGGCCCATGTCCACCTGGGTCTCCACATGGGGATGCCCAAGTACAGCCAGCCTTCAGGCCACGCCTTTCTCTTAGAGACTGACTTTGGATACAGTCCTTTGTGTCCTTCAATAATCATACCCTTGTTTTTCCACTTCTTCCCCATCCTTTCACCTGTGTTCCAAACCTATTATTACTGGGTAAGAGGAGAAAGGAATTAAATGTATGCATCATTTGATTTTAATTGAAGGACTGTTCTATTTCATTGAACTGCTAAGTAAGCCGAACAGGATATTGTGTTTACATAAGCAAACCCCAAGTCACTATAGACTTGCTGTCACATTAAGTCAATACTTATGAAGGCTCTCTATTTAATTATTCAGTGAGGATTGACTTATTATTGTGTTAAGAGTGTGGTTAGCCTTGAGCTAGGTAGCCAGCCAGCTGAAAGATTTCTTTCAACTTTCTCTGAATGCTGATATGATTCTTGCTAGTGGGGTGAGGTTAGGTTTCATCCTCTTTCTCTCCTGGCCCCTGCCTCCCTCCAGCTTCAGAGCAACGCATTTCAAGTCCATCTCTCTTTAGTTGGGGGTAGCAGGTGAACCCCGGGTGGTTGGCCTTTCAAATGGTCTCCCTAGGATGGGTAATTTGCCTTACAAGCTGAATCCTCACCCAGTTAATGCTTCTATTCTTTGTATAGCAAACTCCAGCCTTTATTCTTCCCATTTCTGACTCTGAGGGGCTCCTACTCCAAGTCCCAGAGCCTTCACCTGCCTTGTTGTTCCCAGCATTTACCCTCCCTTCAGCCTCCTCAGAATGTGTCTCTCCACCTTACATCTGGTACAAACCCCATCCCTCCACAACACACTGCTTTAAAGGGACAGAGGTTCAGACATGTTCTTACATCAGACTTAACATGGGAAGGGAAATCCAGATGTGCATACTTCACCTAAGCTTCAGACCAACCAGAAAGGCAAAATGACACAAGAGCTGAGAGCTGCTTGAACCCAAGTCAGCCTGGTTCATCCCCTCTCTGTCAGTCACAAAAGGGACATTCTTGGATACTGAACTTATACTCCTTTGTTTAAGCATCCACATCCATGAAAGGATGCTAGGGGATTCTGAGAAGAGTACCAGAGATTGTCTCCGAGCACCTGGGATTAATGCTTAGCATGTTGGCCTCAGCTTTTGTGAGGAGCCCTCTGTATATTGAGAGTAGCAGCCCCATGAAGGAGAAAACCCGGGAGTTCTGTGGCCCACCATGTACCACCCTGACTCCCGACCGTAACTGGAGTAACCTCCATCACCTCACTTTTCCTCAGCTCCTCCACCTCTCTCCCACCCTAAAGCCATGTAGCAACATCACCGTACATTTATTTCTCAACCTGTTTCATAAACCTCCTTTAACATTCCACGTGCCAAAAATACCTTCCTCCAGCCATGTCCTCCTTAAAGATCCCTGCCAGTTTCAAAAATTCTAAATTCAGGTCACATTCCATCTCTTCCAGAAAGCCTGAACACCTTTATCTATCTCTGAATATGCTCCATAAACTCCAGTCATGGCTCATATCATCTACCATAATTTACATGTTTTTTTTCTATGTACCCAAGGCTGGCCTCAAACTCCTGATCCTCCTGTCTCTGCTTCAGAGAGAGTCATCGGTTTTTCACGTTTCACTTAAACAATGGGTTCTTCTAGAACAGAACCCGCCTCCTCCATGTTCGAGTCTTCAGTGCCCAAAAGGTCTATGTGACACACAGCAGTGACTCATCGGCTGTTGGGTGGAGGGAGGGCAACATGAAAGAATGAATGGAGAGATGGGTAGACGGGCACATGGGTGGGTGGGTGTGGAGATGTGAATGAGTAGCTGGGGGGTGAGCGAGTCAGTGGGTGGCTGGATGGATCAATGAAGACTATACTTGGAAGAATGAAGGGCTTCCCTCTATGCAGCAAGCAATCCAAGAACATTGCTCCCCTCGAGAAAGAAAATCACAGGCGGATCCCTAGCTGTCAGCCCAGCAAAGTGTGTCAGAGTTGCACATCCTGGGGCACTAAGACAGCTTAGGCCCAAAACACTCCCTGCACTGAGTTTATCTTTCCCCCTTCCTGCGATCCTGCCTGGTGGCTGTTAAGACTTAGAAATGTCTCTCTGCCGTCTCTGGTAATAGCCATCCACTAAAGGAGACCCCAGCGGCCTACAGGAATTAACACCCATCCTTAAGCACCACTCTTGACATGAAGAAGTACCTTGGGGACCTAACAGAAGAGAAGCCAATGTGTCCCTATGGGGAAAAAAGGGGGGGCTAGTTAAAGTATCCATTCTCCAACAAGCGGAAGAGTAAAGGGGCCAGCAATGGAGCAGAGTATTGAGGTCAAATACCTGCGCTTACATATCATGAACCCTCAGAGCATTGCTGCGCCTCTTAGTGGCCTGGTGGCTGTGACACATATGTCCACAAGATATACTAGGGGGATAAAAACACGACCATATCTACTAAATACTTCTGCAAAGTAAAATGTTCTGTGTACACACATATTACACTTTCCTTCTAGGAGAAATAAAAAGAGAACATGCAGTTGAATTCTCAATTTTGCCTGGCTGGACAGACAAGATCCCTGTGCAAGAGATGGAGGAAGAAGGGACAGGTGAAAAAAGAGCATAGAAAAAACCTGTGTGGTGCAGCATGAAGCCACCAGGGAGCAAGAAAGAACAGGTGTGGCTGGAGTCTGCTCTGAGAACCCTTGGGCCTTCAGCCCCCTCCTCCTGGGCCTTCAATCAAGCCTTTTAAAATGAAAGGCATAAACAAATATTTTCCAATCAGGCAAATATCTGGGCAGCTATGCCACCACTAGGCATCCTTCTCATTATATAGACTAATGAGAACACGGTGCTTCTCAGGAGCAATTTATCAAGGCAACATCTATTATAAATGACATTTTTCCTGAACTAACAAAGGACGTGAGGCTGGAGAAACTGGTTAAAAGGAAATGTTCAGCTGATTCCAGAAACCATTTAGACATTAATTACCAACCCCTTGGCTGGCCAGCACTTTCTCCTCTTTGTGCTATTTTTCTGCCTTGGACCCCCCATCCTGTCCACCCACCTCCAGCTGCCTAAGCCAGGATCCTGGGAAACAGAGCATCACTGGCTCTGGGGAGAGAGCAAGCTGCCTTTTGGGAGGGCAAAGTCTTAAGAAGCAGCACTGGAGCATAGAAGACCAGATTATTTGTGGTCCCAACTTGCTGATGCAAGAAGAAAAATACAGCAAACTGCAGCTGCTGAACTCAGCTTTTTTTTTCTTTTTCTTCCTTCTTTCTCCTTCGCTGAGGTTAGTGTTTTACCAAAAAAAATTTTTAAAAAAGGGAATTGAAACAAAAATGAAATCTATAAACTAGGGGTCTTCTAACCTGTCAGCATAAGGTCAGGCCCACAGACTGCTGCATTCAGGATGGATGGAGAATGGGCCCTTCAGCTTACCGGCATGCAGGAAGTTCTCTCTCTCTCCCCCCTCTCCCCCCACCTGCATACCACACTCACATACATTCAAGCATGCGTACACACAACACATGCATGCACACAGGCCCTGCTATGATAGATGCACATAATGCATACAAGGTCACTTACCCTTAGATCCAAAACCTTCATCTCACCCCTACCCCTCATCCACCCCACCACACACCAATCAGGAGCCTTCTACCTGGGTCCTGCCTCTCGAGCGTTAGCTCCATATCTCCCCTTTAGTTCGACTATAGATCTTCTGACGTCACAGGGCTGGGTTCCAGGTTGGCCCAGGAAACACCATGGGCTGTGTGTAGTGAAGACCACATTGAACAACAGAGAGTGTGGCAACTGATGGTCAGTGCCCATCAGAGAGTGGACTCGCTGCTAATCACAGGGGACCCAGCAGATCGCTCAGGCCAGGACAGCAAGGAGCCACTGAGACCCAACAGATGAAGTGCTTGCTATGTTAGTTTCTTCGTCACTGTGATGAATTCTTGATAGAATCATCTTAGGGGAGGAAGGATTTATTTGGCTCACAGTTCAAGAAATATAGTCAATCATGGCAGGGATAATATGGTGACTGAAATGTATCAGTCCACAGCATCAAAAATCTGTGGCAAGGTTTGCCCCTATGTTACCAAATAGACCAGAACCAGGGCAGACCTATAATCCTCAGAGCCCTTGCCTTTTGACCCAGAGTCCATCAGGACACTATATACATAAGATTTTTCAAACTCCCGAAAGTATGCCACTGGTTAGAGACCAACTGTTCAAACACATCAGGGGGACATTTCACATTCAAATTACAACCTTTGTCCTCTAGAAATTTCTACTACTCAGAACTAAGCATCAGGTCCCTGGAGCTTCTGAAGATTTGGGCTAAAACATCTAGCTTCAGCCAAGGAGGGTTCAACTGCAGGGCAGAAGAAAGATGTCGACAGCTACATCATGATATAACATCATGCAAGGTGAAGGAAGCAAGGAGGCAATCCTTAGACTATTAAGTATTCGTACACATTTATCTTAATGCCTTCAGACTTAAGTACCATGCAAACTTCTCATTTCCACTGAGGTCCTTCATACATGCCCCCTAATACCCTGCCATGCCTAAGGTTCAAGGGATGGGCGTAGAACACAAGATTACAAGGTACAAATGAAAGAAAACTCCGGGTGGAAACTGAGTCAGGAATGTGGATGGGGCCCCAAGGAGAGACGACAGACCAGCAGGGCCAAAGGAAGAGAGTTGTAAATTAATCTGGCAGTGGGAAAGTGTAGACAAGCAGGTCCTTAAAAGAGAATCAGGAGATGCCCTAGAACATCAGGATGCAGAAGCCTTTCCGGGACAGCCAGGCTCCAGCGCAGAGAAAAAGGAAGCTCCTGAGTGTCCACCACCAGCCTTTCATTCTCTCCAAGGGGTAAGGAGTATCCCTGGGCCATCCTGAAAAGCCAAAGGCCCCAACAACAACTTTGACTCGGAAGATACATCCCAAGACTGCTCACTCTGTGCTCTTCCAGCCACCCAATAAGTGGCCAACCCTTGGTGCTACAGGACATTGGCCCTTCCTGTAAAACAACGCAGTTCCTTAATCCCACTTCTGCAAAGGGATCGAGTTAGAGAATGATATCTCAGTGTGTGAGCCAGGGTGAAGTCCCTGGCAAGGGCCAGGAGGCAGGGGCTGACTCGACAAACAGCCCCAGCAGAGGAAGTCAAACAAGACAGAAGAAACAGAGGTGGGTGGAGCAGAAAGGAAAGAAAGCCAAAAAATGCAGCCCAGACCTGGGGAAACAAGAGGGTGGCCTACACAAATGGACCACATCTTCAGCATCACATGGGTGAGGGTAGGTGCAGGGAGTAAATCAGGTTGATGACCCCTAACCCCAGACCCCTGGGAATAATTCTCCTGCCTCCTACACAGGGAGTGAGCCTGAGTCTGCAGATGTTCCTCTACAGGAGCTGAGAGTTTCTTGGAGTTCCTTCTTGCTGCCCAACTAAGCCTTCTGTGTGTGTCCTAATAGGACATCTGCATTTCATACAGATATTTGGGGAAGTGACCATGTAGGAAAGCAAGAATAGAACTGACTGATCATTATTCTGACCTGAAGGGCAATGAGTTCTGATATGTAAAAATCTACAGGAGTGAGGAAGACAGCCAGCCACATGGTTGATACAAAGGCTATTCTTCCAACGTCTGGTAGATACATTTCTCTGAAGCAGTACATCTACAAATAATGGGCTGATGAACATATAACAGAAGCCTCAAACAGAGCCCTTCTGAACAGAAAGACAAACTGGGAACGACAAGTCAAGATCAGGCAGCTGGCGGTCTGCAGGAAAAGGATCTGTACAGGATCAGGTCTGATGTCAACAACAGATCTGTGTACACAGCACAGAACATAAATGAAGTCAAGAATAATCATGTCTGGGGCATTTAGAAATTACTCAGTCCAGTTACCCTTTCTCAGAACACACTCTTAACCATGACTCTAATATCGGTGGATGCATAACAGTATGAGAGAGGGAGAGAGAGAGAGAGAGAGAGAGAGACTCTGTAGGATATATTCCATGTCTCAAGTAATCTATGATGGTGCCACATGGCCCAAGTGTAACCCTAGACCACTGGCTTTCCAAGTTCAGATTTCCTCCCATTAAGTCTGTATTAATTATGTTTCTGCTGCTGTGGTAAAATGCCCCAGCAAAGCAATTTAAGGAAAAGTTCATTTTGGCTCATAATTCCAGGGTACAGTCCATATTAATAGGAAAATCATGACTGCAGGAGCTTGAGGCAACTGGTCAACCTGGCATCCATAGTCAGGAAGCATGGGTTGGGTGTAGGGGTCTGTATAGTAATGAATGCTGTCCTCAACTCACTTCCTTACTTTTATACAGTCCAAGATCTAATCCAGGAAACAGTGCCACTCACAATGAATGAGTCTTCCTGCCTCAACTATCTAAATCAAGAGAATCCCCCATCAGGCATGCCCAGAGGCCTGTCTCCCAGGTGGCTCTAGATCTCAAGCTGACAATGGAGAGGAATAACTACCCCATTGTCATAGCACAAACCTTTTCAAATCCATCATTCTTGACTGATTCCACTCCAAAAGAGAACAGAAGACTCGTTACTTCTTAGATGCATGTCCATTAGCATATCCAGCCAGTCCACAGATGTCAAAGAGACAGAGATTCATATCTACCTATATCAAAGAAGATTCTAGAGTTCCTCCCAAAATTCAACTCTATTATCCAAAGGGTTGCTGTAATGATGAGATTGAACTGGCTGAGAGGCTTCAAGAGGAAGAGGAGGCCAGAGTGGAAGTCCTACAAAGAAGCCCAGTGCTAAATCCCAGGCAGGGAGAGGGCCAGGCTGAGCCAGCCCAGGTACTTGAACTAAAACCTGTACTTTGCAAACTGGTATTTTTTTTGCTATTCATGTTTTCTATAATTATTTCTTTTTATCCCTGCCTGTGCATTTGCTGAGAAACCTACCAAACTAATAATAAATAATCACAGCTAATAATTTTGAGTGTTTACTATGTGTCTGCTGAGCACTTACTTCTAAAAGCATTAATATATTTAATCCTAGTAAACACCCTGAGATAGACAGGCAGTGCAGAATGCCCCAGGTGACAGAGAAGGAAGGTGACACAGACGCTGACCCAAAGCTCCATTGGAACGTGCTGGGACTAGACCGGGATCCAGGTCTATGAGCAGAGCAGGGCCAGGATTGCTGGTTCCTTCAGTGGGATGGGCAAGGCTGGACGCTGTTTGACATACATTGAGCATTGCCTTTGGGGTAGGGAACAGGGTAATGGCAACTGAGTCCCACTTGAGACACCAGGATGGGGCTGATGGCCACCAAGGCAGAGACACAGCTGCCTGACCTTGAACATTATAGCCCTTCCCTTGAACCACCCAGGGGCTTCTGAGACTTTATCATGAAGAAGCTTGGCTCCACAGAGAGCCAGCCCACCTGCTCTAGGGCTCTGTCCTCAAAACCATGCTTCCTCTCGCCATTTCCTCTACCCAGGATACTGCAATAGGGATCCCTCGTCCCCAGCAACCTTTCCCAGGAAAGCCCTCCTCAGCTTCCTCACCTGCCCTTCTACACCCCTCCCGTGGGCCCCTCAGAATGTTATTGTCAAGTTTGCCAGGTTCCATCAGCCTTGCAGGAGAGACCACAAAGTGACACATCCATTATTCTCTGGCTGGTGTCTCCCTTGGAGAAGTGGGAGCCTCTGCCTGGAACAAGCCTAAGAAACTACCACAAACTGCGTAGCTTGAAGTGACAGTTCCTTGTCCTCTGTTAACTTGGGAGACGAAATGCCCAAGCTCCTTTTGAGGGCCAGGATCCTTTTGAGGGTTCCACGGTGGACCCTTCCCATCTCCTCCAGCTGCTGGGGGCACAGCGCTCCTTGGCTCTTAGTGCCATCGCTCCAATTTCCAGATGTGCTATCGCACGGTCTTTTCTCCCATGTGTGTCTACCTCCTCCCTCCACAGAGACACCAGTCATTGGATTTGGGGCCCATTCCACAGTATGGCCTAACCTTCTACTATAGCATCACCCTAACTGATTCTGTCTGAAAAATGCCATTTCCAGATAAGGTCAAGTTCTACTGTTCTAGGTAGACATAAATTTGGGAAGAGGCTACCCATTCTACCATCTTCATGGAGCCCCTCCTAATCCCAGCTACCTTTGACATACTTCTCCCTTCCCAGGTTGAAGCAGATATAAGCCCAACATGCTATGTGAGCAGCCTCCACCAGAGACAGAGTTTCAATTCTCCAAGGGTTCCAATCTCTACTGCTCACCTGGAACTGGACCCTGGTCCCCAGGATAACTGAAAAGGGCTTGCCTTGCCTCCGCTTTCTTTGAGAATGCTAAGTGGTTGTCCTGGAGATGAAGATGGGGTTCACTGTGAAGGTCCTAGGTGATATATCCTGGGGAGTGGATTCTATTCTGATCCCCCACTTCTCGGAGCTCTTCCAGAGCAGAGTGTGTGAGACTCTGGGCTCCCTTCACAACTCCCAAAGAAACAGGCCAAAGAGGAGCCGTGTCTGCTTCTAATATTCCTGTACACCCATCCTACCGCCCCAAGGTTAGGAGTGCTTGATCCCACACAGGACAAGGGTAATGGTCAGTCAGGGAAGAATAGGCAGGTGTTGCTATTACCTGCTTAGCCACAGCCTGCAGGCTCCACGCTGGGCCTTGCTCGGTCTTTGAGGCTTGGGCCAACCCATCTGTTCTGATCACAACACAGTTAATCTGCAATGACATTCCATTTCCAGAGTCTGTCTGGACTCACAGAAAATATTTTGATTATTTTCCCAGGGATATGCTAATGAGGTTATTTGAACAGTAAGAAAAAATAATGCCAACTGGATGATAAGACAAGTCTGGATAGCGCATACAGGTAGATGGTGGATAGATACATCCAGGCACTCTTGATGTGGGCAGACTTCTAGAGAATTCAGACATGATGGAGTTAATCAGGGGAAATGAATGAGCTTGCTGGGTTTCCCCGACCTGGGAGCTTCCTTCCCAGGCTAGGTACAGCACTGACTCCAGGAACCAGCCCAGGAAACTGTAATGGTTCGCAGCCCTATCTAAAAAAGCTGGCAGGAAACACAGGGAAAAATGGATTCCTAAGCCCCACACCCAGAGATATTGTTTCCACAGGTTTTAAGAGAAATTCGGAAACGGTTTTATTAAGCACCGCAGCTGACTGATGTCAGGAGCCAATGGACTTTGCTTGGAGAAAGAGTGAAAATAATGAGGAGCTTGTGCCTGTTCAGATTTCTGCTCCACCTTATAACTATGTACCTTGAGGATGCTCAGCTGCCAGCTGGAAAACACACCCCCCACACAGTCCACCTCTTGGGACAGATCAAGACCCAAGTGCAGATCTGCCAGCCCCAGGGAACAAGCTGGGTCCTGTGGCAGGGCCAGCTCAGGACATGGAAGCCATTCCCTGTATATCATCTCATCTTCCTGAGACTTGATGTAGCAATAATAAACCTCTCAGCCTGTTTTGGCTATTCCATGGAGCGTTTTGGACAGGCACCCCTTATAAATGCCTGCATGCTACAGAGAGCAGGGACTGCCCCTCTACTTCAGGTTCATGGGGAGCTGCCATGGTCATCTGGAAGCAATATAAGTTGGGGAAAAAATCTAGAAGATGAATCTGGGGTTTGGGGTCCCTGTCCTTCTGTATATATTCTCTTTCTACAACCACAGAGTATCAAGACTACCATATAGAAGTGCATTATATAACAATGTTTGAGTCAACACTGGAGAGTAACAAGGTTCCACAAGTGACATCATAGCATCCTTGTTTGCATGAGTGTGCTCCAAGACATTCACATGACAACAAAATTGCCTAGTGACACAGTGTTTAAGTGTATCTCCACAATTTAGCAACAAATGACTGTGATTATTAAAGACATGGCCATTTCCTTACAGGTAGCACCTACAGTTCATAGACACTTTGGGAAGACACACTGGCCAGTCTTGCACCGATAACCTCTCTCATGAACTCCACGCTCCGGATTGCTCAGGAAAATGTACTCACAGTGAGTTTCATGGACATAGGTGGAGTCACCAGAAAACTCTCTGTGATATTCCAGCCCCAAATCCTTAGGGCCACATCCCTCCCTAACCTGCCAGGTCCCGTGTTTCTGGGCTTACTCGGAAGGTGGCCCCAATACTTGTAGTTAGATAAGGAAAATTAAATGAACTCAGAGATACGGAACCCAGGACACCCTAGAAAGGATACCTGCCATGCTAAGCTACCCCAGGAAATCCAAAGAAGAGGAGAAGCTGCAGATGTTCCCCAGTCCCAAGAAAGAAGGACTATAAAGGGGTTTCCTTGGGTTCACAGCATAAGAAGAGACATACAGAACCATTTACCTCAGTCCCTCACCCCAGAAATGAGAAACTATGTCCAGACTCTTCTGGAAGCGGCCAACCTAAGGTCTCCTTTCCAGTTCTTCTCTGCACTTGAGTGAGTGAAGAGTAAGGGAAAGAGTTTGCATTAGAGCTAAGTATGAAGGCTTTGTCCCCTGAAGCACTGAACCCATGTCCATATCTCCCTTGGTGGCACACAGGCGTAGTACTCTCAAACATACAAGCACAACTATGTGGACAGTCCCATACAAACTTCCAGAGTCACATGCATGCAGAATGGCAGCAAAATGCAAAAGTCCTCTCTTTTCCACCTTGACAGATAGAAAAACATAATAAATGTTATTACTTAAGGCTAAACCCATGATTCTCGTCGGATCCTGTGATAATTAACCATCCATCTTCATTGTCCACTTGACTTGATTGAGAACCACCTAGGAGACTGTCTTCGTTAGGGTTTCTATTGCTGTGATGAAACACCATGACCAAAAAGCAAGTTGGGGAGGGAAGGGTTTATTTGGCTTACACTTCCACAGCACTGTTCATCTCTGAAGGAGGTCAGGACAGGACCTCAAACAGGGCAGGAACCTGGAAGTAAAAGCTGATGCAGAGGCCGTGAAGGAGTACTGCTTACTGGCTTGGTTTGCGCTTTCTTATAGAACCCAGGACCACCAGCCCAGGGATGGTATCACCTACCATGGCATGCGCCTTCCCCCGACTGATCACTAACTAAGAAAATTCCTTACAGCTGAATCTCATGGAAGCATTTCCTCAACTGAGGCTGCTTCCTCTCTGATGACTCTAGCTTGTGTCAAGATGGCACACAAAACCAGGCAGTACAGAGACACATCTCTGGATTTAATGGAGGAAGGAAGACCCAACTGAAGGTAGGTGGCATCATCTCATGATATGGACTTCCAGACAGACGTAAAAGCAGGGGAAGGAGAAAATCAGCTCAACACCCACATTTCCTTTCACTCCCCTCCCTGACCCACCACGATGTGAGGAGCTCCATGGGCCCCACCATGCTCTTCCACGATGGTAAGCACCACTCCTCTGAGCCATGAGCCAAAATCTACCTTCTTCCCATAAGGTGTTTTGGGTCAGGCATTAGTCACAGCAGTGAAACAGAACAAGCAATATAGATTCAATGCTCCCTCAGTCCCACTCCCAAATTCCAGAAATAAGGTACATCTTCGTTTAGGAGGCACAGAATTTGGGATGGTATTATCTGATTCTAACTCTTTGCTGTTAAACAAAGGCTGAGAGGGTACGTGTGTTCATTCTCAAGACATTCAACTTAGGTGTCCATCAACAAATGAGTGGAGAGTGAAAATTTGGTATATGCATATAAAATGGAACACTATTCGGCTCTAAAGAAAATGAGGTTTTAAAAATCACAGGAAAATGGATGGGCTTAGAATATATTATGTTGTGAGGTCGTATGGTCTCAGAACAAAAAAAAACTGCACGTTCTCTCTCATACACAAAATCTAGCCAATAACGTTAAGTATCTGATGTAGGAGGGTCATCTGTCTATGTGTTACTTTCATTGGTTAATAA
>LOEQ01001882.1:183649-195762 GCA_001685075.1 Bramus lutescens
CAGTGTTTAAATGAATACAATTTGTGTGTTGTTATTTTGGGGTATAAGCTATCCGTGCGGGAGCCAGGCGGGACGAAAAGCAGGCCTGCTCGTCTCATCACTACAGGAGCTGATTTGCAAATACGCCTCAAATGTATGTCTCAAGCGATACTCATATGAGACATAGAGACCCTGGAGACTCCCTCAGAGATCTCAGCCAGAAGGCAGGGTCAGAGCCTAATGACACAGTACCATCAACCCATCACTTCTCTGTGTTCCTTAGACAAGGCCCCATAGCTCTCAGAGACACCCTTGCTGGCTCAAACCAGTACTTTGTGTTCACTGATGCCCAGCCAAGTCCTTCGCTCTCCATTGGACCCATGGCCCTGCTAGCTGCAGGTCATCTACCACAGCCTTTTTGGAGAAACTCTCCGCCTAAAAGCTCTCGCTTTCCTCTTTTTTCCACCCTCACCTGCCTACCCAGGTGCATTTAGAGGGTCACGGAAGCCTGGGACAAGACTTGCTCAATTTCAGCATCTTGACCCCTGCATTCCTTCTAGACAACCTCTTACTGCCATTGCCCAGAGCCACCTGAGGGAAGATTACCAACTAGCAAGCCCAGTTTGGTCTCCATGTGCAGAAGCGACATTACTGGACCCATTTTCACTAAAGTCTCTCCAGTACCCCTGAAGGCATACAGCATACAGTCAGTTTACAGATGTAGCCACCCCAGAGCAGAGGCCATAGTGAGGTCCAAGAATGCATGGTCCATGATTATCTGCACGCTTAAAGTTCTCCTGAAGCCCATGTGTTGAGTCTCCAGTTGGTGAGGATGAACGGAACTAATAGGACCTTCAGTAAATGGGGTCTGGAGGGAGGAAGTTAGGCCATAGTGCAGGCCCATGAGTGGATATTAGAATTTTGGATTTTCAGCTTCCATCTTCCACACTCTTCCAACACAGTGAACTGCTTACCATGGGTCCAAAGCAATGTGGCCAAGCAACCATGGGCTGAAACCATGACCCCAAATAAACTTTTCCTCCTTCTAAATTGTTTATCTCAGGTATGCTGTCACATTCTGTCACAATGAGAGAAAGCTGACTAACATATTCAGCAGCATAGACTGGATTTGTTCCCAGGACTGTTAGCTCATGTTCTTCCCCTATACCATTTGCCTCTTCAAATTCCCTGGTTTATGTTTTCAAGGACAGTTTGAATTCAAAAGAAAAAAAAAAAAACAAGGCTGACTTCTCCATGAAATTTTTCTTTCTTCTCATGTTAAAGTAAAGGCTTCTAACACTCCCATTGCTATGGGTCAGTCACATCACACCACTGATTCATCACTGAACCCAGGGCCTGCCAAGGAAGCCTATGAAGAAGAAGAAAGGGGGAGATGGGGCTGTGCCTTCCTAGGGGCATCTGGTAAGCAGAGGGTGTTGAAAAATTCTGGCAGCCTTTCTTGACAACTGAATCCCAGAAGGACTTTCCAAGAACTCCAGCAGAGATGAAGGGTTCATGCTCCAGGATCTCTGTAACAAACACAGCCTCAAACCTCAGAGTAGAAATGGTAAAACACAAAGGCAAGCAGACCCCTAAGATCCAACAGCCTCCCTCTTTCCACAGGGACCCAGCTAGTGGCAGCGGGCTGAGAGGAGGTCACCCAGACCTGGCGCTCCCCAGCAGAGACATCACAGAGAAACGGTAAAAGGCTACACACAGCCGAGCAAGGGCATACAGATGTGAGGAGACACCTGCAATCAACTACATGTCATCCTCCAGGGTAGCACCCACTGAGGCCCAGGGCTCTGGTACGGAATTTCAGGTCTCCCTGCCCAAAGACTCACCAGCCCATGGAGAGCCAGGCAGAGAATTATGGCAGCCTAAGGTCCAAGCTCATTTGTACTGCCTACTAATGTACCGCTTCTTGTATACATTTGTAGGACAAAAGATGAGGGAGTTCAAACTCGTGTCTTCATCCCTCATAGGGGAAAAAAAATCAAGTTTGGAGCTGGGGAGACAGGTGCCCAAAGCCTCTTGGGAGATTTGGGGCATACACTACCCAGGAGTCTGGCCTCCTGATTCTGGTTCCCACCTTCTTTCTCCTGATTCCCCACAATGGCTTCCTTGGTTTCCTAGAGCAGGGCCCAGGCCAGGGCCTCCCCTCCCCAGTTGCCCCTCCAGAGAGCGTTGCTCCTTGGCACAATTTCAGGGCTGGTCTGGGTGAAACTCTCTAGCAGAAAATCTTTATGCAACAGACACTTGACACTCTGCAGGACAAGGGTGTTGAATAGACAGATGACAAAACCATTGCATGAGCAGCTCGGAGTCAGCATCTTGCTACCTGCTACTTGGTGATAACTGGGCCAGGCATGATGGCTCTGAAACTCCGTGTTCTAGGCCACTGCCCACCAAAAGAGTCACCAGGACCATATGTTAGTTAATTTTCTTGTCATCGTGGCCAGTACCTGACAGAAATCACTCAAAGGAAGACAGGTTTCTTCTGGCTTAGTTTGAGAGGACACAATCTATCAAGGCAGGACATGTATGGGGGCTGGAGTAGGTTGGTCTATGAAAATGGAACTTGAAGTAACAGGTTTCATAGAGTATGGGTCAGGAATCTGGGGGCTCAGGCCAGAGGCAGGACTAGATTATAAGAGGGCCAGCCCAGAGTGACTTCCTCTACTGCCATGCTATTTACAAGGCTCTGCAACCTCCCCAAAATAAAAACACCACCAGACTTCAAACACATTAGCCTACAGGGGACATGACACACCCAAACTATAACGGAGCACCCTAGCATACAATGCCTGGCTCTTAGGGAGGGCATTGGACTGGAAGACAATTCCAGAGCTATACCTGGCCCAAGTTATCAGGGTCAGCAGGTAGCAGATGCTGGCTGGCTCTGTGAGCTGCACATCCAGTGACTTCCTCACTTGTCTTGTCAACCCCTCCTTCCCACAGAGTGTCAAGTGTCTACTACATAAAGATTTCCTGCTGGAAAGATACTCAAGGATTGAATCCAGGAAGCAATAGGAGCCAGGGTTAAGGTGAGAACCTTGGGCCTCCAGCATTCACAGAGCAAACCCAAAAGCACCTGTCTCCGCTACAGTCATCAGACAGCAACTGATCAAGGAGTAGCGGGCACATTGGGTGCATTTAGACTTCCAATATGTTCCCACCATGGCAGGCTATGCCAGCATGTCATCATCCTGCCTGTGAGCATCAGAGCACAATCTCAGAAGGACAGATTCATAGAGGAGTTATACTCGAATCTAATCAGAAACCAAGACTCAGAACGTCAGTTGGAAGGGTTTTAGTCAGTCAGTCATATAACCCAGCCACAAGGATGGCCAAAATTTGTAAGATAGCTAGCATTGTACCTACAGCAGAGCCAGAAGGAAGCCTGCTCTAAGCACAAAGCTACTGTTGGGTAGGACTCTACTGGGGAGTCTATAATAGTAGAAGCCAAAGGCACAGTGTTGTAACTGGCCAGCTTTGAGATCTCCACCTATCTTCTTCTACCATCCCCAATCACCACCAGGACCCAAGACCATGTCCAGATGACCACTCTATGGCTACTATAGTTTGAGTACTTACTTGTTTTGTTGTATTGAGACAGTGTCTTATTCTATTAGCCCAGGATGCCTTCAAACTTACTATATAGAACAGGCTGACCTCAAACTAGCAATTCTCTTGCTTCTGTCTCCTGAGTGTTAGTATTAAAGGCATGTACCATTCTGCCCTAACTCTATAGCTTTAACGTAAATGGCCCCAAGTGTTCATCTATGAAGGACTTGGGCTCCAGGTTGGCACTATGAGAGGGAGTCAAAACTTTAAGAGGTGGGACCTAGTGTGAGGTCTTTAGATTACTAAGAGTGTGTCCTCAAAGGGACTATGGGATCCTGATCTCTTTCCCTTCTTCTGTTTCATTTCCCAGATAGGAAGTGAAAAGTTTGGCTCTACACTACAGCCATTACAAGATACTGCCGTCGGTGCCCAGTAGTGAGTGATCCAGTCTTGAACTAAAGCCTCAGACCGTGGGAGTCAGAGTGAGCCTTTCTTCTGTAAGCTGATGACATTGAGTGTCTTGTATAGTAATAGAACGTAACCAACACACTGGCCAATATCTCCCTTCTTGTGAGAGTCTAGGATCTCTTCCACCAGGAACACATACCCCAACCCCCAGCCAGGGTCAACTAAAGGAGGCATATTCTGTGGAAAGGAAGTTAGCAATCTGGTCTTCCAAGTGCACAAAAATAAACAGACATTCCAAGCAGCCATCCAAAACTGATGGCCATCCAAAACTCAACCCTGTGACACAAACTTTATTTCTTAGTACTTAATTTCTCTACCTGAAGGAATTACTCTTCCCTCCTTTGAGGGATGATAATAACAAAACATATTTGACAAGCATTCTCCTAGAGACTAGGAAGGCTTTTGGCTCACACTTTGAAACTGTGCTTCTTAACAAGCCCCACAGGGGACTCTTGGCAGTGTCTAAAGACATTGGTGCTTTTCACACCTTGGGAATGTATAAGTGCATCTAGAGACAACTCTGGGGACAACGCTTAACATTCTACAATGCAAAAAAAAAAATGCTGACAAAGCCAAGGTGTCCCCATTGCTGCTATTAAGAACCAGGATTCAGAGCAATTGGAGTCTTAGATAGTTCCAAAGCCTGGGGCCCAGATCCCTGTACTCAGAGAACAAGCTTCAGGCTGGCCACTGGAGCCTGTAAGAGCTGACCACACACATACACACACACACACACACACACATGGGGGGGGAGTTGGAGAATGCTGGCCCCAGTGCCTCCTAAATGCAGGAAGGAAGAACAAGAAGAAAGGGTCACAAACCTCATCTAGTTTTTGTTTTCTAATGTTTTTAATGTATATGTGTGTGCATGGACATTTGTGCATGTACAAGTATGTGCATGTGTGTGTTCATCTATGTACCGAGGCCAGAGGATAACCTTAGACATTATCCTCAAGTATCCAATCCACCTTCTTGGGGATGGGGTCTCTTTCTGGCCCAGAGATCACCAATTAGGCTAGGATGGCAGGTCAGCGAGCCCCAGGGATCCTCTTGCCTCCACCTCTCCAGCCCTGGGGTTACAAGTTTACACCACCAAGCTCAGCATTCTTACATGGGTGCTGGGAATCAAATGCAGATCTTCATGCTTGCAAAGCGAGTGCTTGACAGGCTAAATCACTCCTCTGCCCTTATTTCGCTCTCAAGCACACACCCAACAGGCAGAGCAAGAGCCCAGCATGGTCTTTCTCATTCCTCAAGGAATCACCCAGGAGCAGGCGATTCCTACCTCAGATGCCTCTCTGGTAGCTCAAGCAGTGGAAAGAAAATCCAGAGCAGACTCGGTAATGGTGACACTAATGTAGCTGAGTACCCCTCATCTGAACTGCTAAGGCCCAGGCATGTTCAGTATTTCAGATAGTCACTGGATTGGGGATATTTGCATTACCATAAATGAGATATCATAGAGATGGAACTCACACACAAAAGTGGTTTATTTCCTGCAGACTTGATGCACACAGCCTGAACGGACTCTTACACAATACTTTCAATACACCCATGTTTTTACTTTGCCCCATCACATAAGGTCAGTTGTAGGGTTTGCCCCTGTGGTACCATCTCAGTACTCAATATAGCCTAAATTTTAGAGCAATGTTGGAGTTTGATGTCTAGGATGAAAGAGCCTAAATCTATACCAGCAAACATGACCAGTATTTCCAGAATATACCCAAGAACCCTTCAACATGCCATGTGCTTTACAACCCACTAACCCAAACAGATAGGGGCTTCCTCACTCACATGTGAGGAAACTAAGGCACAAAGAGATTGGTAAACAACCTGACAAGAGAAAGTGCCAAACAGAAGATCGAGAGAAGCAGAAAGCTAAACAGAGATGAGACTGGTGACAAAACATCAGAGTGGCACCAGGTTTCAGATTCAAGATCTATCCATGACCACCAAGGAGCCAGGCAAATGCTTAGCTCCAGGCACTACTGAAGGAGGGAGGCTGGGTGGCTTCCTCAAAGCCAGGAGCCAAGGCTCAAAAATGGTAAGGAGCAGGCAGGGAAAGAGTGGAATCAACAGGAAGACCAGGAAAGACACCTGAGTCCAAGAGATGAATGACCCATGCCACAGGGATGAGAGGGAAAAAAACGGGCCAAGCACCAGCGAAGATCACTTACCTGAGAAGATTGAAGCAAGCCTGAAGATGTCAGAGAGGCGCGAGGTCACGGGTTCATAGGGGGAAGCTTCATAGAACTCCTCACCTGGAAGAGAGGCGGGGCATGAGACACAGGCTCCTCCTCTCCGATAGAGCCCTCCCATCAGACAGCAACCCTACCTAAGAAACTTCCACAACACACCCCGGGCAGGCTAGGATGTGAGAGAGGCCAGCCCTTGCCAAATTGGAAAATGCTTTGCAGGCAAGTTAGGGGTGAAAGTTCAGTGTGTCGAGATGAGCTATTTCTCACCAATCGGAGCAGGCGTGACTGCCTGACACGTGACTTCCCTGCAGGACTCGCCCTCTTCAAAGGAGTCTAGGAGGAACAGTAGTAGCCTTTGGAAGGTCAAGTGCAAACCACAGAATCTGGAGACAGAGGCCCTACTAAAACTTTTAGCCCAACTTCCTTGTTTCACAAGAAAAGACTCTTGGGTAGCTGGGCAGTATAGCACCTGGGAGTTGGGGTCTCACACAGCTTCATCTGGCAGACCCAGGGCTCAGAGATCTCCTGGAGACCCACACTCAGAATTTTCCCTTTGCCTCACTTCATGTCACCAGAAAGAGTCTAGCCAGGGAGATTAAAAGTCACCAGGTGAAAGGTCTGACCCCATACACCTATTTCCCCAAAACCTCTCCACTACCTGTTATCTCCTGTGCCGCCTCAGAGTTTCAGGGGACATCAGAGGCTTGTAGTAGAAAAGCAAGTAAATGGCAGGAAATAAATGGTCCAGGATGCCCAGGAGACCCCCACCACATTATCAAGAATCCCATACCCTCTGCGGACACCTTGCGAGAAAGGAAATATTCTCGGGAGACCTGACCAGTGAGGAGAAATCAATGCAAACTCACTCAGACTGAGTGTGTGGTGATGGGAAGGGGCAGACAGGGGATGACCCACTGCCTCACCCATTGATTTCCTATCCAGCAGGACCTGGCGTCACCGGCAGGCACCCTTGCCTACAGAGAGCCCTGGTGAGCAGCATCTGTGAAGGATGCCCCTGGAAGAGGGAGCAGAGACTGCCCCTGTGAAAGGTACCTTCATCTGGCCCAAGGGGCCACAGAGAACCAGGACTAGAGATCCAGCTAGCCCTGGGATGCTCCATAGCTACTGAGTGCTTTCATCATTAGAGAAGGTACCTGCAAGCTTGGGTCAAGATACCCAAAGCACAGGGAAGAAGCTCATGCCCTCCTGTTCAGAGGAGTTCTAGCCTGCATTTTGCCAGGAAATGCTGTGCACCAGGCAGCACCCAGCACACACAGTGTGTGTCCCGCTAAGATCTGCTCACAGCTTCATCCATTGCCTCTCATGGTCTAAGTGCCATCCATTGCATCCACTGAGGCTTAACTTACTCTCCCCCAGGAGACACCCAGGAGTGGGGCCCCCAGGCATTGCCACATATTAAAGGCAAACAATGTAAGAGCTTGGGAATTGCTGTTAGGATAAAAATAAATAAAGTTGCATTGCACTTTCTACATGCCCACAGCCCCAAGCATACTTTACACACACTAACTTACTCTCTTCTTCACAGCTCTGTGAGCTAGGCACTATTGTTCCCCTAATAGTGCTGACAAGGAGCAAGGAGCACAAGAGAAGTCACTTGCCCCAAAGTGACTTGGCTTCATTGCCTAGTAAGCTGCAGAGTCTGACTTTAGTCCCAGGGTGGTGGTACTAGGGTACAAGGCCCTCTCATATTATGACTCTTTCCCAAGTATCATGTGGCTTTTCAAGAGGCCCCTTGGTCAGAGCGCTGTTACCACTGAGCTGTTCCCCAGTGCTGCCCAACTGCTCCCTTGCCCAACTTTATGAAACACAGCCCTGTGCCTAGTTGTAGGGCAGCCCACACCATCGGCTAGCCAGGGGTCCTCACTTTCAAAGCCCCCTGTCATTTAAATGGTCTGTTCCTGAAGCTGGGAGCACCAGGAACTATCAAGCCTGGGCCACTGAAGCCAGACCCAGGATGCAGAGTCTGGGAACTGACACCTGTGGTGGCCCTTTGCTCTTCACGGTCTAAAGATCAGGGACCCTGAATTTCAGAGTCACCTTTGGAGCAGCCATTGGTGACATACCCACTGTGGCCATACATGGTTGTAATGACAGGAAAAGAAGACCCCTACACCCTTTTCCCAGCCGCAGGATCACCCTCAGCCCAGTCAAAAGGAACCTGGATATGGTGTAAGGACCCTGGATTCAGCCACCAGCTTGCTAT
This sequence comes from Bramus lutescens, assembly GCA_001685075.1. NCBI lineage: Eukaryota > Metazoa > Chordata > Mammalia > Rodentia > Cricetidae > Bramus > Bramus lutescens. Next base: position 192,086 of record LOEQ01001882.1, read on the forward strand.
GTGCCCTGTTGACTTTAGCCCTGTGACTCAGTTTCCCCTACAAACAGGGCTAATGGGTTACAGTTCTGACTCCCTAAACTCTGTGGCTACCTCTTCAGAGGCCATATGCCTGTCACACTGGTTTCCCTTCCTCCAGTGCCACCTCAGCTCCTCAGCTACAGGTGTGGGGTCGTCCTGGAGTTGTGTATAGGAATCAAAGACCTGGGCAAGTCCCACCCACCTCAGGGTCAGAGGGAAACCAAGAATTGGAAGAAGGTCCCATGCCCCTCCCCATCATCTCTCCTCTCTCAGTGTGTCTTGCCCTCACCTGGGCACTAGGCCCAGCCCAACTACTAAGTATTATTAAGGTGTTGGGAGAAGGTACCTACAGCCTCCCCCAGGGAAATGGCTCAACCTTACAATGAATTACTAACTCTCAGGCAGACCTTATCACTCACAGGGATATAACCACCTGCTCAAAGGCCTCCTGGCTTCTCCTGACGGATCCTGAACAGTAAATCTCCAGCCCTGAGACCTAGGAGAAGAGGTGGCCTCTTAGAGAGAAGAGGCGAGCATCCGCAGAAAGGGGCAAGCTGGGATGCATTTCTGGAACCCTCCCATGGCAAGCATAGGCTCTGCAGTCTCCATGGGGCCAGCACCCTCTGAGGCCTACAGTGGTGTTAACAGGTGGTCGCTGAGTGAATGAACCCAGGAGTCCGCTCCAGACATGGACCCAGAGACAGCTATGCGCAGGGAGGTGTTCCAAGCCCAAAGGGGCCTTGAATATCCCATGGTATTGACAAACAAATACACACAGTATCATGCTCACCACTGCCACAGAGACATCTCCCTCCTCCTGCTTCTGATCACAAGCTGTCCTGCACCCAGGCATACCGATGCCAAAGGGAGCCACCAAGATGATGGGATGGCTCCTGCTAAGTCAGTTCTATCACTTCCTCTATCTGTTGCTCTGCAGCCCAAGCAGGCCCACCTCTGCCAGCTGTCTGAAGACCTAAGTTCAGTTCCCCGCAGGCTCACAACTGTCTGTAGCTCTCAACTCCAGAGAATCCTACGCCTCTGGCTTCCGTGGGCACCTGCACTCGTGTGCTCAGAAACCACAAGCAGACACACACACACACACACACACACACATCTGCGCATAATTAAAATAATAAAAAAATGCTTTTCAAAAGCTCTGAACACGGAAACGAAAGGCAAAACTATCCACTCCCAGAAGCAGGAGGCTTCATGGCGTGCAAGCCAGAGGCAGACTACTAGGTATACAGTTCCTTGTGTCGTGTATGGAGAAGCACCTGTGTGTTAGGACAGCCTTGCGTTCCTGGGTGCTTCTAGCTCCAAGAATGGAGGTGCTAGGGAGAAGAGGCCACCTAAGGCCTAGGGAATCACTGTTCTGTTGGCAGTGATACAATTACTAAATGTATGCCCTTCCTATCCATTCGTTCAGAGCCTATCTGAGCCATCTTGGTGACTGCTAGGGACCCCTCTTACGACTCTACTGTCACCACCCTCCTTTCACCCTTCCCTTCTGGTACTCTGCAAGGGAACTCTTCCCTCATCTTAGGCTACTGGGCCAGTTCTGTCCCTAGACCCACCCCCTGTCCTCACTCCCAGAGGCACAAATGCACAGAGAACTTTCCTGCTGTCTTTCCCCTGCCTCCCCATCACTCCTGACCTCCTTTGGGGTTTAGACAGCCCCACCTTCTCTCACCTTTAAAAGAGAAAATAGGTCATCCCTCTGTTCTCTACACACACACACACACACACACACACACACACACACAAATAACTTCTGGGAGAAGTTGATCCACATTCATCATGTCCAATCCTCTGCCTCCACTCACTCCCTAACAGGGCTCTGTCCCCAGAAGGCACCTAGGAGGCTTACCCAAGTGGCAGCAGGGACATCTCAGTGTTTCTCTTGCTTGACCTGAAGTGTGTGAGCAATTGAGAGTCTTCTGTTTCCTCGGTGGTTCTCCCAATCCTCTTCCAGAACCTTCTCAAGCACCTGTGCACATCCCCTCCCCTCGTCTGTCTTTTAGAGACAACAGTCTAGGAGCTCTTTCACTGTCCTCATTCTGGGATTACACCTCTGTCTTAGCTCCAGCTTCTAAACAAAGGCTCATGGACACTCCAAGATCTCTCTCAAACCACATCCTTCCCTGAACTCAATACCTGCATGCCTACCGGGCTTGACCAATGACATGTAGGGAGCCCCAGAGCAAGACCACATCCCCTGCCTTCTTCTACTCAAAGCCTTGGCAGGCACAGGAAGCTGGGGGTCTTCCTTGGCCACTCTTTCCTTTCCAGTCTCACAGGCAGTAGTTGACAAAACCTTTTGATTCTACTTTGTTCAGAAGCATGTACATCCATTTTTCCTTGGCTGTCCTGTGCTGTTCCTTCCATTGTCCCTGCCTGGGGTCACAGTCCCTACAACTGACTGTCTTCCCTAGAACTACATGGACATTCTTCTGGAGTGTCAATCTGATCACATCCCTGGAAATCTGAATTAAAACCATTCAAGCTTCCTGTTGCCCAGCAGATATCTTTCCTCCTAGCCCCCAGCCCTTCCGATCCACACTCAACATCGTCCAGTTACTTCCAGTTCTTCTTGAAGATTCAACTCTCAGGCCTGACCCTAACATGCTTCTCCCTCCACCTGCCCACTCTTAGTATGTCCTTCACCTGGGTGGTGACTCCATCCCAGCCTAGAGACAGCATCTTCCCAGAAGGCTCTTTAGGTTTTTTTTAACAAGGGCTTAGCCGCCCCTCTGAGGCATTTCTACTATGCCCTGGGCCTTTCCATAGCAACACTTATGCCTTCAAATGGCAAGTTCCCTCTTTCTTACTGCACTCCATCCCAGGCAAAGACAACCCCAGATTCTAGACTATTCCAGTAACACCAAGCAACAATGCGCTCTCAATAAATGCTTGCCAAATTAGTAAATGAACATCTGGCCAAAGTGACCAATCATCCTGAAGTGTGTGCAGATCTCGAGGTCCTGTCTAGACTGAGGAGTATGGAGGAGGTGTCACTGGGGGAGGGACTCCCAGGTTCTGCCTTGGGCAGGCTTGAGGAGAGCTTGCCTAGAGACATGGAACCTGTGGCTCATGTCCCATCCTGAGCTCCTAAGGTCTGTATAAAATACCTAGGTCAGCCATTAGATCCCGGGACCACATGAAGAGAACAATTTTCTGGGCTCAGATCCCAGCAAAAGGGCATCAGAGTGACAGGGGCTGGTACCTCCTGCTCTCAATCTGCCTGGTGCCTCTTCCCTCTCCTGGGCACAACTTCATGCTGCCCTTACTTGCGTCCCATCATCCAGCTCATCCTCCATCTGCGTCATTTCCCTTCCTCTACCGCCATTGTCCTCCTAGGAGGGGTCTTTACTTCCTCTTGATTCTAGCTTCTCTTATGGATTTGTAAAATGAGGAGCAGATCAGGTCACCTTTCTACCAAAGCCTTCTGAACCCTGGCTGGATCCATCCTCTTCCCCACCACCACCCTTCCTTGGGGCCCAGCCAGGCTTACCCTCGGTCAGCCCCAGATGGATGCTCCAGTAGATCTGCAGACACTGCAGCTCCTTCTTCATGCCCCGCTTGCAGCGGCAGTCATACAGCGGACTTTCCTGCAAGACCTCCAGGGCCGCCTGGCACTCCTTATTGGCCAGCATGGTATT